>CM060874.1:5983140-6008140 GCA_030737845.1 Acorus calamus | reverse complement strand
AACTGACCTGAAGCGTGGTTTGGGTCCTTAAATTTGGGCTCGGCAGAAGCTGCAGACACCATCTCCTTGACGAGGTAGACATAGGCCAACCCGCCCTCACCGAGCTGCCTGACGATCCTGAACCGAGTCTCGTTGATCCATACGTCCCCTCCTCCGTTGACAGTGTCGTACAACGCGTTCAGGCCGGAGAATGAGCAACCCATCTCTATTGGGTCTCTCTCTCTCTCTCTCTCTCTACAGCTCTACTGGATGTCTGGATTTGGATCTGACGAAGTGGTTTTCATTTGAGATGACTTGAAAGAGTGTTTGAAAGACGTGGGATATTTTACAATTAGACCCCTATTTTTTCTGTGTATGACTTTCAGACCCTGTGACACGTAGGCAAGCCCAAACATTTTAACATGTACGTGCGCGCACTAGATGACAAATAAATATAAGAACACAGCAAAAAAACGGTTCGAGTGTAGTTGTTTTGCACGTATACGCTAATTTTCCATGCTCGCTTATGTGTCGCATTCAAGTTAGAAGAAAAAAGAGCCGTCTTCAGGGGTCCTTAAATAATTCTCTTCCATAAAAAAAAAAACTTTGTCATAATGTCATCTCATTTTCTATTTTTCGTCAGTTAAATAAAGAGAAAAGCCCCCCCCCCCCCCCCAAAAAAAATTAAAGATCAAGTTATTCAAATCAATGTCATATTTCATAAAGTAACCTGATTGTCTTTAACTTATTTAATATTATCAATGTTAAGATGCTACACCCCTTTTTATCAAAATAGCTATAATAATTTTCATCATGATATAAATAATAATAATAATATAGTTATATATTACTTAATATATCATTTTATACAACTGATATATGATGATTGGTGATAAACTGAGAAAAAAAATATAACACATAATAAATGGATAGTAAGTTATGTTTAAACATGATCATTTATATAACAAATTCGCAATAAATGCCAAAAATGGCTTATTATATTGTTTGATAATGAATATTTATTTGAGAAGGATCTTAAATATTAGATAATGATAGTTAAATCATTTCATGTTTGATTTGGCATGAATATTCTCTCATAAATAAACATGAATCATCAATCACAAATTTGGTTATACAAGGACTCACTCGCGTTTAATGGTACAGTTTTTCTCTTTCTTTCTTCTTTGTTTTTTTTTTCACCTAATTTGAGCATCTGTTCATTTTGATTGTTCATCAAAACCTCCATTGAGAATAAATATTCAACATGTTAATTAGTCTCACTTTTAACCTTCACATATAACTTTATTTGAAAGATATATACTATAATAAAGAAGCTCTCTGCTCTGATATAAATGTGTGTATATCATCATATAAAAGCAAAGTGCTAAAAATGAGGTTGGGTGTATCAAAACCCTTATAAAATATAACTAGTTTAAAGCACGTGCAAATGTGCGTGTTAAATACTAATCAAATGTACGTAATGAATAGCAAAATAAAAATCCTTATATTCTAAAATGAAAGTTATTTCAAAATAAACTCATAATTTTCAAAATCAGTTATTATGTTATTTTATCATTTCTAATGAAAATAAATAGTACTGGTTATATCTTAATTCAATTATAACATGACTACATAAATAGAAGTCCGTTATGTGGGATGATAAAAACAAATTATATTGGATTTTTATCCTCAATGATAAAAATTGGATTTTGGAGGGACCTGATCATAAATATCTGAGACCTTGGAGACCTATCTGTAAATAACCAAACAAGTTGACAAGTTATACATACATATTATCTTGGGCTCATAAGTAAATAAAATACAATTTTATCATCAAACAAGTTGACAATTGAAAAGTTTTACAAATTACTTGTTAATAAAAAAATAATCGAGATGTTTTATAAAGCATTCATCAAACCACCTTATATGAGTTGTATATACATGAAAAATAAAATTCTGATAAACAAATATGAAAAATAAAATCTCTATATGAAAAAATAAAACTCCTATACATAAATAATATATATAAAAAAATACATGAGCAATAGCCAATACATACAAAAAATATGAAAACTAAAATACCTTGGTGAGAGTTAATAAAATGCATTTATAGATAAATTCCTATACATGAGTAATATACATAGCAATAGCAATAGCCAATTCATGTTTTAAAGAATATGATGATATCAAAGTGTTATAAACAAATTATGTTATTTTTTTACATAAATAACTAAATTGTGGAGTATGTTCTAATTCATAAGCTATACATACATATATTATTAGGACTTTAAATAACATGATGATATCAAAATGTCAATGGCATAAACAAATAATGTTATTTTTGACATAAATGATTAAATTATGGAGTATGTCATGATTCATAAGTTATACATACATATTATCTTGGGCTCATAGATAAATAAAATACAATTTTATCAACTAACGTAATTAGGTAAACTTTACGAGTTCAAATGATTAGTCTAAAATATTATTTTATAGGTATATTAATGGTTAAAAAAATTAGATAAGAATTTTTATCCTCAATGATAAAAATTGGATTTTGGAGGGACCTGACTATAAATATCTGAGACCTTGGAGACCTATCCGTAAATAACCAAACAAGTTGACAAAATTGACTTATTTTTTGAGAGATCTAGTAATAAATATCATGGATCTGGGGGGCTGATCTGTAAATAACCCAGATTGTCCTCAAATAGGTCGAAATTTTTTGTCATCTTGTGTTGCTTTCAGGGACCCACTAATAAATATTATTTACTCGGGGGGCTATCTGTAAATAACCGGGGGCCTATTTGCGAAAATCAAAAGAGTGTCGACCTTGTCTTATTCGACACCAATCCTTTTAAAAATAAAATAAAATAAATATATATATATATATATATATATATATATATATATATATATATATATATATACACACGCTGGCGATTAGGTGCGACGAACGGCAGATGCGACCGCGAGGTAGTCGTCCGATCGCCGGTCCAGCGCATCTGACGATCGATGTGAATCGCACCCGACCATCCGATGCGATGGACCCGTGATCGCTGCCGTATATATATGGAACTGATTAGGTGCGGCGAACGGCGGGTGCGGCAGCGATCACGGGCCGTCGATCACGGATCCATCGCATCAGACGGTCGGGTGCGATTCACATCGACCGTCGGATGCGATGACCCGCGATCAGATGACCCACGTCACGGCCGCACCTGCCGTTCGCCGCACCTAATCGCGAGCATATATATATATATATAGTGTAGTATAGATATATATAATCTTGATCCAAAGATGACCATCCCAAGAATTGGAGACAAACAAGAGCCTAACAAATAATCTCTAATTGGATATTTTGTATTTATTAGAATATGGTTATAATTTTAGATGGATAAGCAAGAATAAACTATACCTATTTCTTGTAGCTATCAAGTGTTTATGTTGACTTATCAGGACTTAACTATTATAGTTTATCCACACTAAACAAATGTTTTTTTTTCTAATTCACTTATCCACAAAACAGAGGCTTAAGTTGTAATCATAAGACTAGAGGCAAACAAGATTTAGGTAGAAATGTAACTGAGATTTAAGTAGATTCAGTGTGTGTGGGGGGCTTGATTATTACAGTTTTTCCACACCAAACAAACATGTTTTTTTTTGTCAGGATTAAGCCTATTCTTCATGTACCCCTCTCAGTTGTTTGTGAAACCAACAGAGGCTAAAGGTATAATCATAAAACCAAAGGCCAACAAGATTTAGATAAACAAAAGGAGAGATCATGCGCAACATTTAAATTAATGGCGCAGAGTTTACGGTGGTATCCTTACACAGTGAGATGCAGATTAGATGCTGTGTCTAGTTAGTATGTACATAATCCACTTCAAAAACAGCCCCCACAATTCTGAACCCCCCATTTCCAACAGAATTAACCGTCTCACCAATGCAAATCTGAGCTGATGTGAACTGGTTCTTTCACAAACCTATGCAAGTCAAGAAAAATTTAAATAAGAATGCCATTTGAACCCTAACAAAGACAGAGATGCGATCAGCAACCCTAACAAAGAGCAAGAAGCGATCAGCACTACTAGTAGATAATCTTTCAACAATTGCAAGTAATCATGCTAATTTTAATGCCGCGCGCGTGTGTGTGACGAGGTGTTGTGGGTTTTGGGTGACGAGAAACATCAATGTCGATGTTTTGGGTGACGAGAAACATCAACTTTAGTTGGAAAACCCCAAATGCAAAGAATCACCGCAAATGTGCATCAGGAATTCAAACACCAAACCTACAGGGAGGAAACTAATGGATCCAAAGAACCAACCCACTGTGGGTTATTGTTAATTCTTCAGCACTTCCTAAAGCTTTTGACCATAAACACAATGCTCATGTTTGATTCACGGCTGAATAAGGAATAATCATTTGGCTGGGATAAATATATGATGGGTATTCATATTTTTATTTTGGTTATGAAATTTTTATCCTGATCAAGATAGTTGGTTTTCAATGAGAATCAATCCCAAGGATATTATGGGTTTAGTGGGATCAAGAATAATATTTACCCTACTTATTTTTGTGTAACCAAATAGGATAACTTAAGATTTTGTCCCAATTCTTAATCCTATCCCGGGATTATCCTCAAACCAAACACAGGCATTATGGATTTCAGTGTTATCAGAATACTTGTTCCATCAGCAGGACGAAACAACTTGGACAGAGAGCATGGATCTAATTTTACAAGGTGGGAAAATAATCTAAACTAGATACAGCATATAAGCAATCTGCCAATACAAACAACGAAGCTAAGAGAGCAGAATCTATTCTTGAATGATTCAAAGGGTTGAACCACATAATAGATACCTGCAAATGCCGCTTCATATCTCATTCATCTTGGGATTCTTGAGTCCACCCAATTTTTTTAGGGCGTTCCTGATTGGAGCTTCATTTTGCAGTCTTCTATCCTGTAATTAAAAAAAAAAAACGAAAAAGGGGCAATTAGGCGTTTATTGGGCAAAAAAACCAATTCAATCAACATCGATGAGCATAAAAAACCTACATGAATGAGCTTAAGCTTATTGGGATCAGAAGACTGATAGATATTTATTGAGATCTAATGAGGTAAGCATTATCAGGAACAAGTAAACCAAAAAAAAATTCATCTTGGCTCCATTGAGTTTTTTTTTTTTTTTGTTATGTTCGAGTTTGATTTTTCAGGGACTGTTTTCACCATATGTAAATCATCATTGTATTGCATTACACAAGGACATATATAGCTTACCTCAGCAACCCACTTAGATTTTCAAAAGAATATTGCACAAGGAGACATCACACAGTGTGATAAAGTGGGCTACAAAGTAGCATGAAATTGAGAGGGAATGGAACTTCCTTTTCATAGACAAGTTGTGCGCAACATTATGGTACAAACCATGACCTTTTAGTGTTAAAGCAAACACTTCATGATTCTGAATGAGATTTTCATACAATCATCATTGCAAATCTTACCACCATCTCATAATTCTGCTTCCATAGAATCTTTCGAATGCATCCTCTTAATTCAGGGATCTTCAATGTATTTTCCATATACAGATGTATCTCCAGATAACATATTGAAAACAATGGCAACACTATAGATATAGAAAGAATCACGGATATAGTCTTGATATACACTAGGGTACCCCTAAATCGGAATTCTCATAAACTTAAAACGTACTATATGATCACTGAATATATGAAAAAAATGAGTGTGGCGGAGTAAATAGAACCTGTCATTTTACCTCAACAACAGCAGCTCTACTATATTTGTGGTGTCACACTTGAATACTAGAGGACACCAGAGCAGTAAAGTAATCTATTGAGCAAACAATAATATCATTGAACGATCTCCATAATAATATGTTTGCATTTGTCCATATCCTAATATTTCTTGTGCATGTCCATACATAGAACTGCCTCTACGCCAACAAGGGTCACACTGAAGGAACTGCCTCCATGCCAACAACTCGTGTCTTGAGGTTGCTGAGTTGACATTGAAGGACATTTGGAGACATCTCCCATGTCAACAGAAACAATGACTATCATTAAATCATGGTTAACCAGATATAAGAGGATTGCCTGTGGGATGCACATGACTTCCAAATACTCATTTTTCAGGAGGCACTATTTGTGAAAAGTTAAATATAAGACATTCCCACCGTGGGACATGGGCACTTAATTTGGGGTGTTCCAAATTTATTGAAGATCTGGTGTTTTATGTGTATCTCACACTTGACAAGGTCCTAACCAAAGCTAATTGTTGAAATGGATGCATGATAATAATGACCTTTGTGAGCTATGCGAGAGGGAAGTGGAAACAAGAGAGTGCCTGTTCTATGGTTGCTCTTTTAGTTTACGGATTTGGAAGAAGATGGGTTCAGCCTTAGGGGCACCGTGTTCTTTTAGAGATCTCAAAGGCATGTCAAGATGGTTCTGGAAGAGGCGTAAGCAAAGCAATCAAAGCAATCTAGCAAAGTTTCAATGACTCATCCCTCACATGGTTTGCTGGAGTAGTGATGGATGTATGTTCCAACACAATAGGACCTATATGGACATATTTGGGTGTCAATTATGCCTCTCATTAGATCAAGGATTATTATGCTCCTAGGGAAGGAGATGTCGTCCACCGTAATGAATAACACATGGATTGGGTTGCGAGTTTGGTGAATTATTGTAAGGATATTCCCATTACATAGAGAGTTTTTACTTTATTTTCTATCTTTTTACCTTAACCTTTTGTACAGAGATCTCTCGTCTCCTTTTCTTTGTATGGGGGCATCATCTTTATAATAGAATGCTTTAACATTTTGTCAAAGGAAAGGTCTTTTGGTAAAAAAAAAATTATGTAGTGATTAATCTGAAAGTTATCCACTAAAAAGTCAAATATGACATGGACTTTTTGATAGATGTCAGTTCTCATAGGGGCTAATTGAGATTTTCTTTTTTTAAAAAAATAAACCGTAGGCATGCTACCTCCATTTTATTAAAGGAAAAAGAATGCCCAATACAAACAAAAGCAAATCAACAAAGCCACACCAAGGCCCATAATAGAAAAGAGATCTACTAGAATCTCAGCACCAACACCTAATGATCACAAAGTGCTACTCCTCAAAACAAACTGTACTCGACTAGCTCCCGCACAAAAGCGACCCCAAGCAACCCTAGTCTTTGGGGTGGGAAATTGAAAATTTTCCCTTCGATGCTTTGACCATCCAAAAATTTAGTGTTTGTGCCAAACAATGAAAAAAAAAATTCCATTACTTTCCCTCTCATATTTCGTCTTATTAGGAAATGTGGAAAAAAATTTCATTCCCCATATGTAAGAATTTGAGAGAAAATGATGAAAAAATTTCCAACCACCACATGCACAAACACCATGAAAGTTAGTCAAAAAGGAAAATACTTAATTTTCCACCATTTTCCCTTTGACCCAAAATCCTTCACTTTTTTCACTTTCCCTTCAAACGTAACATTAGATCACCTCTCAAATGTTGTCCACATATAAGTGATACTATGTCAGACCCTTAAAAATAATTTTATAGCATGTTAACCAAATTGAGATTTCCCAGGGAGAAGGAAAATCGCATATGTTTAAGGTTAGGGACCTTTTGCTAGATATATAAATTATTATAGGGATTGAAGTTCAATCAGTGTTTAAAATAGCAATTTTTGCAATATATCGAAAAGTGCCCAAAATAATATATCGAAATATCGAACGCTATATCGATTTTGCAAATTTTGAGGGAAAAAAATGACGTATCAGTACTGCTATGTAACATAAACTCACGTTTTCTTTTCAAGTGGCACATCTTTTTCTTTAATCACATAAATTTGATGTCAAATATGATATATAAATGTGTATCTATTTGACTTAATCCTAACCATACTCCAAAAAAATGGAGAGAAGAAGAGACGGCGCAAGAGAAGCCGCAGAGAGGGGGAAAAAGCCGAGATAAGAGAGACAGAGCGAGAGCAATGGACAAAATCAAGCGGATCGATGGCCAGGCCAAGTTCTCTTCTTATCTTCTTCTTGGTTTTATTTATATATTTTCTTCTTCAAGGGGGCTTATTGATTTATTTTTTTATAACTGCCCAATTTTCGCATTTCAGAAATTTTGAAATAGCGATTGATATATCGATAACGATTTAAAACATTGAGTTCAATTGACTCGGAGAAATGCGACCTAGAAGTGCGAATGTGAGACACCTAACATAGAAGTTCGGAAAAAGTGAAGTCAAGGATCGCTACTCCACTACTGGCAAAAGTTCAAGTTCATTCTTCAAACTATTAGACAAGTCGAGGATGTTTCCACACCGTAGATATCCAACCATCTCCCCTAGATGCCAACTACAAACTACTACATCCATCATAGCATTTTTCTCTCACCACTTTACCCCATAACGATTTTGCATCCACTGGCATTCTCCACAACCAACACCCCCCCCCCCCCAAAAAAAAAAAAAAATCTAGCCCCAAAAACAATACAATTACAATAACAATAAGAAGGAAGACATTTTTATTATTTTGAAGGTTTACCACCCTATATCACCCTCCTTGCCACAACAAACATTTTCCTATTTGAGAAGATACAACCTCTTTTACAATCACTTTGTTGCCACCATAATTCTATAAACTTGAGTTAGAAATTCAATTAGTGGCCATTCACGTATTGATAGGGAATATGTGAAGTGAAAAGTGATGCATGCATGGGCATAGACATGCTGAATCTATTCAAGCTACAACTATGTACATAAAAAGAAAAGAAAAAACTTGTCTACAAACAATGAGCAATGTAATTGCTAGTGGGATTGTGGGAAACTACGGTGTTGTTATCACCATAACTCTCTTATCTATTTCTGAAAAGATGTGCACCTGGGAAAATAAAAAAAGCAATTCAAATTATTTACCTTGAGCGATGGTACTAAAGCATAAACCTCTTCAACTGTCTCGGGACAAATATTAGCGATCATGCATATCTGCATCCAAATAAAAGCAAATCATTTTGAATGAGAATAAATGTGCATCCAACATCCATTTGAGTTAGCTCCAAACCTCGCCATCATTGACGGACACCCCTTTCAGCTTACTTAAGTGGAGTTAAGGCACAAATGTCAAACAGTGCAAAAATAATAAATGTATAAAACTGTCTCAACTAAAACAGTTCCAAACTATGAAGCAAGGATACTCCAAAAGTTCCCTGACAGAACTGGGATTTGTGTAATGGCTACCAGATTTGGCATACTGCAATCCTCTGTCAAAGGACCTGGAAAAGAAGATATAGAAGATAAAATATTTAGTAAAAGTTCTTTTCTAGAACGAAAAAAAGGGGCTTGTTAGCATTCAAGCCCTTATACAAAGATCAACATATACAGATAAATGGCTAAAGTTGCTTCTCACTCTGGTATTCTTATCATTGGATCGTTACGTAACACCGTAAGGTGATCCTGAATCCCTTGTAATGCAAGAGCTGCCTCACAATCCATCAGACATTTAGAATTTTTTGGAAGATCTGCACAGAGCAATGCCAATAATCAGAGATGGACAGAAAAAAATAGCATAGACATGAACACGAAAAGATATTTCAAATCTGTCCTTCGAATCTAAATGAGGTAAACCGCATATTGTAAACTGAAAATTGCAACCCACAGCCACCTTGTCCAGCTACTGATTGCGTGCCAGGTTGCTGGATCATTGACAGAAGTTAAATAAAACCAAATCTCACAAAATAGATCAATTTATTTTGTGTGCAAATAAATATTATGGATGAGTATAGAATTCACTCTGCTTTCACAACCCAATCTCTTGGTCAGATTAATTAAGCAGAGTTCTACGTAGCTAAACAAGTAGGTCTTTGGTATTGATAACAGAAAAAGTAAAATAAAATCTAAGTTCAAGCTCATTTGGTTTGGCTCTTTAGCTTATGAATTGACTCAGAGATTCTAGCATAGCCCATATCAAATGTGCTTCTTACCTCTCATCTAGATGGTTCCAAGTCCAGGGGAGATAAAATGCAAATGTATTTTGTTGAGGAGCACATCCACTTGCACTCTTATATTAGTCTTTATTTATTTGATTTAGAAGTAGTACATCCCCAAGTCTTCTTAATACATGATAGCATTAAGAATTGAGGAGTTCATGTTGTCTGTCAATCAATGCCCCGATAAGTATCCAATACCAACTTTTTACTGTTAAATATAAAATGATTCGCCACATATAGTATCATGATCTGCTATACATCTCTGCATCCAGCAGTAACATAGGTGTTCACTGCCCATGAAGTCATAAAAACAAAATTTTGAACTGGGAAAGTAGGATATAAAGGAAAGACATATTTCGGCATTTCGCCATAAAAATTTCTCACCTTTTTGAACATTGAGTGTTGGGTTTTCCGGTCTGAATTTTGCACCTGGCCTTGGGGGCATGCCACTATGTCCACCAGCCTTTCCAGCCTTATCCCCTTTTCCCCCTTTGCCTGAATTTTCTGAACAATTAAACATTTGACGAATTGAGTGGATCTTGAAAACTTTTGAGTTGTCATTTAACAAAAATCGATGCAATTACACCAGTTCTACAAAAAAATAAAATAAAATAATCAAGTCCATAAAAGAAAAGGCTGAACAACATAATCAAACCTTTAGCTGGGAATTTCTCAGATACAGATTTCCCACCAGACTTCCCACCAGATTTCAGTGTTTCAAATGGACCCTTCCCACTTCCGCTTGAAGGAGATCTGCTATTCCACTTCAATGAATCTAAGAAAATAAAAGATTATTATATACAAATGAAAATAGTGTCCGGCTATCACAAAACTGCCATAAAAATTCACAATAATTTTTTTTTTTTTTTGAAGAAAGAGATAGGAGAATCGTAATAAACCCCCAAATAGAAGGAGACGAGGGATCTCCTTACATTAGAAGGGACACAGTAATTAAAACCTCACAAAATAAACATGTGAAGTAGGCAGAGGTACAAGCATGCATTTGTAGGCGAGTATTTTAAACTAGACTGACGAGATGGAAAATAACTGACGATTATAACCTCCAAAATAAAACTGATTAAAAGGACCTCTAAAATAAGAAAAATACAAGGCACAAGTCTTTTAAAAGCAACTCAATGAAAAAACTGCAAGAAATTGCTATAAGGGTCTCCTATGCAGAAAATTGCAGGAGAAAAGGTAATCATGTATGAAGAATACATAGAGCCAATTGGGCCAGCGACAAAGCTTTATAGAACCAAGTGGACCAGCAAGGCTTCTATTCTGTCCCCTTTGCAATCTAGAAAATGAACCTGTTATGAATTTATTTTGCATATGCCCCATTTCAAGACAAATTTGGACCAACCTCATCAGGTTGTGCACATGAACGACACCTTTAATTCACTAGATCAGTTAGGAGGCAAATAAAATTCCAAGGAGGGATGGTGACAGAAGTACACAGGCAAAGATCACTCAATCCTTTGTGCCAGCAGTTTGTCGGACTGTTTTGGACGACTAGAAAAGTAGTATTTTCATGTGAGCGAGTTGAAGGGTCTCATCAAAGCCAAAGCAATGCTACTTCAACATTTAAGCAAAGAATGCGTGTTCTAATGGGATTTCATTAGCAAAGCAAGCCTCAATTAACTGAATAGCATCCCCTATCCTGGCTATCCATGGGTTTCCAATCCCACAAACAATGGAACCCAATTTTTCCCAGAAAAGGAGTTTCACCAAAACTATGCATGTGATACGGACGGACTCAAACACAGTGATTGACTGATTGTCCAAATTATATAAAAGTCCAGCCAAAGCATCAAACTTTCATCTTCCCAAACAGAAAATACATACCATCAGAATCTGAGGAACTCGACGAATCGATGAGAACGCTCGCCCCCTTCCTCGAAGAGGATTCGTCTTTCCCCTTCGACGAAGCTGCAAATCTCAACATACATTCAATTTTTTCTTGTCAAATCAACACTTTCGCTCATCCAAATTTCACAAATCAATCCCAAGACATACAGATTCAGAGACCCCTTTAAAAAAAACCCCCAAATTTTGGGCTCACATTGCTTGGCTTTCGATGGGGGTTTGGAGGCGGTCTTCTTGACCTTGGTGGGGAAGGGCATACCCGGCCCGCCCTTGTCCGCCATTCTCTCTCTCTCTCTCTCTCTCTCACTCGCCCCGCAAAAGATAGTCTTCAATACGAGGGGACTGTTTGGGTTCTTCGAAGAGACGGAATGAAGGGGGGGGGCTTTTGAAGGGTTTCCGATGTCAAAGGTCAGATGTTACTGCATAGCATTTAAAAGTCGCATTTGATGCGTGGTTTGTCCACTTGAGAGTGGTTAGTTTGCTGCGTTCAACTTTTGAACACTATCCCCCCTTTAGAACGGGGATAAGTTTTATTGTAGAGTATACATTTATCAAAGCATAAATAAATATAAATAAAGATAAAATAATTTTATGTTTAGTTGTGTTTTAAATTATTCTCATTGGTAAACGTAAGAATAAATATTTTATTGTTTAGATAAAATGTGAATAAAGTATGGATAAGGATTTATAAAAGGTAAAAAAATAATAATAGTTGATCTGACAGATGATTTATAAGAGGTGATAATAGTTGATTTGACAGTAGGCCCACATATCCTTTTTGGGTGGAATAACCTAGGATAACTTTAATTCTAGGGGTTGATTGAAATTCATATATCATTTTATCACGATTTATTTTGACATATTTTATCAGGGGTTATTCTGACATACTTTATCAGGGGTTATCCAGGGTAAACAAACACTTAAAAATTATTATTCAGGGTTATCCGAGCTTATCCTGGGTCTTACACCATAAACAAACGGGTCTAAAATCCATCTGGAGAAAGTTGCTACACCATAAAATTGTTTGATTGCAGAAGCAACTTCCTATAAACGTAAAAGTTATACAATCACACAATCAAACGCACTCTTACCGCTCCACAATGGTACAACTAGTGGGGATGATAATCGGTCGGGTTAAAGTCGGGTTTACCATAAACACATCCAGACTCCAATATTAGACTTCATATCGCCTCACCTCACCTCGGATTTTATAATTTGAAATTCATATCAATTTCATTACATTCCTAATTTTACATCTTAAAATCCATATCCACCCCACCCCCGTTTAAAGTGAGTTGAATTGGCCGGTCACTATATTTATGGTTTTTGCATATATACCCTGTTAGGATCTTAGTTTGCATAAATACCCCTCTTAGATTCCCGATTGTAAAAATACCCCTACTAAACTAATAATCAGTGCATCGGTACCCTTGTGGTTAGTCTCCGTGAGGCCTGGTTAAAAAATTTTCATTTTGTTCCGTAAAGTATAGGAAAAAGTCTAAAATACCCTCCATTTCGAGTTTTGTTGGCTGAACCCATCGGGTAAGGGTAATATTAGTTGTAGGTAGATAGGTAATATCCACATGTGTGGTTAAAGAATTAATCATAGTTGAATCTGGTTTGTTAACGGTAAATAACGGAGGGGTATGAGAACACTGCTTATTAGTTTGAAGGGTATTTTTGCAATCGGGACCCTAACAGGGGTATTTCTATAAACAGGGATTCTAACAGGAGTATATATGCAAAAAATAACCCCTATATTTAATATAATAGAAAAATTGTATAAAAAATAAATTATTTTTTACATGAATGCGGAATATATTTATAAAAAAAAACTTTAATTTGAATATTAAAATCTCAAAATAGATATAATATGAATAGTTCATGGCATCCATTACATACAATACTTGAATGTTAATTAAGTATTTTTTAATACATAATATAAACTGTTCAAAATTACATATAAGACCAAATAAATAAATAAAATTAACTTATATGTTGAAAGGAGAAGGGAAAGATAAAATACTGTGAAATACCAAATATTTTTTTATTTTTATGGTGACAGACGATTGATTTTATTAAAGTGTGTATTTTAAAATTTCTCCGTGAGATGAATGTAAATGAATGGATGTAAAGAAAAAAATGATGATAGTTGAGTTTTAATTTTTAACAATATTGAGAATTAGTTTTCATTTATAGTTATTAATCATAATAATCGAATATAGGATTATAGATCGAGTTCGCAGGTTGGGTCAGATTTTAAACATGAAATCTAAACATAAACGATTCGGATCGGGTGACCAATAAAACCCACCCCATTGCCATCCCTTGCCCAACCTTCATGCCGGAACGGATACTCCCACCAACCCAATATCTATCCCCACCACCCAAAAATTTATTTGAATGATGAAAACAAGAGGGAGAATGGGAAGAGAGAAATAAAAAGGCAAGGGCGGTGGGCGGAGGTGGAGTTTTTCTTCATTTACTAGTGGCTTTCGTACCTAGATTTTAATATGACATAAAATCCTTAAAATCATTGTAAGTCTCCATCTTATTAAGAAATTATTGTTTTAATCTCTACCATCACCTAACTAATCATATTTGTAGTTAACCCTAACTAACATGTTAGATTGGAAGCCTCAAAATTTCAGTGTCCTATCCTATTTCGATTTCACATTTTATCAAGGACTTGTTCAAATATAATTTTCAAATATTTTATTAGTTGGTTGAAAAATTGCTAGTATATTTTTTCTTTTTTTACGGACTTTTAATTTGGGGACTAATATCATTAACTACAATAGAATGTAGGGACCTAGGGTGATTTAAAGATTTATAGGAACTAAAACCAATTTAACTAAATTACATGAAGTTAAATCGATTTTTTCCTAACTTATAAATGCCCTCCATGGAGTGAGTATTAATGAGGTTTGATCTAGATCGAAGACTAAACGAGCTAAGTTGTCACTTGGGGCACCCATCCCAAATCCTAGTTCTTTTTCTTTTTCTTTTTGTATGTAGTTACCATAAAATAAATTTGTGCTGATACACTCGGTCCATTTTGCAGCTCATTTTACAACCCCAGACATTATGATAATGTAGTATATATTGTGTTATCATAATGTATAGGTTCTATCATAACGTATGATGTAAAAAAATTTATCATTTTCTAACACGAAAAAAAAAACACTAATGCATCTTAGTATATATTTTATTTCACATAACATGTACTTTAATGGAAAGAGTGATAAAAAAAACTAGTGTTGCAATTGGGGTTACACATATCATTTTCCTATTTTTTATAAAAGTAAATTCTGATTTACATTATTCATTGGAAAGATACATCCATTCATACATATGAAAATGAAGTTAGATGCATCTTTATTCTTTATAAAATTCCAATTTATCAATATTATTGATGCAAATTCTAATATGTGGGATAAACAAATTCAAGCTTTAAATTTCACCAGAGTGAAAATTATCCTTGCGTAATTTGAATATTATCTTGGCCACTTAGGACACTGGTACACTCAAGTCATTCCTGCAAAGTCATTCCTAAGCATTCTTGCAGTTACATGAAAATCTCCAATAAGAGTATATACCTTATTATATGAGTATATACTCCAAGAACGTATGTATTCAATTCATTGGAATATATACTTCATTTTTCTATTGATACAGACACACACACACTTCATTAGACAATACAAATACATATTGTTGGACCACAGAAGTGACTGAATGACTAAAGTGTAACATTTTCCTTTTGCTCTTATAGAAACACCCACAATGAGTAACAAGAACACAGTCCAAGATTACCTATCATGTATAATAACCACAATGTGCTGCACAATGAAGCATCAATCCAAAAGGAGAGATGGAAATAAGAATAAATGAACTTCAATCATAAAAGAAAATCTATAGTTGTCGACAACTGAAACATCATGCGAAACTCAGTATTAACAGAAGAAAATCTCGGCTGATAGTACCATCCAGAGCCCCGGACAACCTCCGCGCACATATGAAATGAAATTGGACAGATCACCATAACAACCAACCTTATAATATTCCTAAGACTAATATAAACAAAACACTCTCTAAGTGTCGTCGACCTGCGAATGGAATACAAAGCTCGGGAACGTAGTCGTAATGTCCCTGTTCATGAGAAATGCGTTAGGAAATATAGGCTTTTGATGCATATAAATAGAGGAAATAAATGCATGCACATTGTAATGGAGATTCATAAAATTGAATTAGATGAAGAGGGGAAGCTCAGGAAAATAAACAATGAAGAATCTCATATGGCAAGGGCGGATGCTGTTGCTAAACATGTGAGGAGACTAGGTTGGCTACGAATGATTAAACCATTGCATCAGTATTGACACCTCAATTAGGAGGGGAAGCTCAGGAAAATAAACAATGAAGAATCTCATATGGCAAGGGCGGATGCTGTTGCTAAACATGTGAGGAGACTAGGTTGGCTACGAATGATTAAGCCATTGCATCAGTATTGACACCTCAATTAGGGCTGATCTATCAAATGATGGCAGATGTGAGCAGATGTGAGCACTTTGGTCTGAAGTCTCTGAGAAGCCACTCAATTGAGATGATAAGCTAAAGTCTGATAAAGTTATTAAACAACGCATGCCAGAAGATGATGCCCTTGAATTATTTTTGTTATACCTATATTAGAGAACTCCAAAGCCCAACACAAATATCATTTAAGATAATATTTCTTAATATCCTCATATGCATATACCAAAGCTTATGAATTCTGATGTCAGTATTTCTATGATGAGAGGTCATCAAGAGGTGATTTTCTCTCTTGTATTTTAACCAAACAATTCATGTTGCGAACTAATTGAAAGTCCTGCAAGAAGATGGAATAAATATACTTATGTACATCATTTGAGAGCCTGATATCAACATATATAATATGAAGTAATTTATGTATGAACGACATGTAAATTTTTTTTGATGGCATGTTGCATTTGTGAGAGCATAAATGTTATAGTAAATACCTATCATTATTCGAGATTGAGATGTAAAAAAAAATCATGCAAAAGAAAATCGAAGGATTCATTACTTGAGGTACTGGAGGGTCATATTCTTCAAAAGAGAAGGGTGTCGCAAGACAAGACTACGCCACTCTTCTTTATCGATCTTCCCGTCATGTTTTGTATCGGCTTCCTCAAATGTCTAAAGACAGAAAAAGATATTCAAAGACATATATTACAATGATTCATACACCCCATAAAGAAAATTCACGCATCTAGATTATACACACACACAGTCATACCAAACTATAACCACTCGAAGTATTTTCTGAAATCTATAGTATAATATAATTATTACACAATTAATTGTGGAAACAAAGCAGTGATGTGTTCAGACTTCAGATCAAGGGAGCACCTTATCAATGATACTTTCAATTATATCATCCGAAAGATTCATACCAGACTCGGCAAGGTGTGGCCACTACCATTTGTTTCACCTGTACAGGGGAATTCAGACATCAGTTCTCTCTTAAAGTGCCTCATAAGAAGGCGCTAAGCTTCTTTCTTCAAATATATATATATATAGGGAACCGATTAGGTGCGGCGAACAGCGGGTGCGGTAGCGATCACGGGTTCATCGCATCGGACGGTCAGGTGAGATTCACATCGACCGTCGGATGCGATGGACCCGCGATCGGACGGCCCACGTCGCGGCCGCACCCGCCGTTTGCCGCACCTAATCGCGAGCGTGTATATATATATATATATAACATAAACAAAAAAAATGGATATGATGTAAAATAAACAGACAAGTATGAAACATAAATTTATGGTTTGTCATCTCTTATTGCTGAAAAACATTAAAGAATACATTCGTTGCGTTGCAAGAAAAAAAGGAAAAAACTTTTATTTCTCATTGGTGGACTTCTTCACATATCAGAAATGGTAAAAACAAAACATGTTCAATATAATGAATTACAACAGGTTATTCATATATGTAGGATGCCTACCATTTTTTTCAAAAACAAGCTATTCAAATATGAATAGTATATTAGATCGAATAAGTACATTAAATCGAATATAATGATTTTGTTGTATCCTGAATATACCAA
The DNA here is from genome assembly GCA_030737845.1 of Acorus calamus. NCBI lineage: Eukaryota > Viridiplantae > Streptophyta > Magnoliopsida > Acorales > Acoraceae > Acorus > Acorus calamus. Next base: position 5,990,172 of record CM060874.1, on the reverse strand, counting down.
GCCCACCCATTTCATGAATAAAATGTGACCAATTGTATTGCCGTGCCAGCAGTGATACGTATTGATTCTACTGACCTTTCCCTGGGATCCTTTCTCGTGCACCTTATTGTGTTAAGGTTTTTGACTAAAAAAACCCCATTAGCCTCACATTTACTAGTCTCCTGATCAATGGATTAATTGTTTTTTTCTTAACTTTTTGCATGAACTATTATATTACTATTTTTATCCATGGTTCTTTAATTCTTTAGTTATTTATGTGTGGTGGGCTTTTGTTGTTTTCCCACTTTCATTGCAACAACAAATATGAATTATCATGGGAGATAATAAGTGAATTCTTTTGAATTTTTTGGAATAGCTTTTTATATGTTATTTCTGAGATTTTATTAATTGTTTGTTGCTTTTGTATCATTTAGATATGTTTGATTATGAAATAAGGTAGATTTTTACGATTTCTTTTTCTTTTTTTTCTTTATTAAATCAATGGTTTTCATAGGATCATTGAATGAATTTTTTAATTCTTTATTTACATGTCATGTTTGGATTAAATTTTCACTTTTTGGGATATTTTTTTCTAATGTTTTTGAAATTTTTTATTTCTTTCATTTAATTTTTTTTAAATAAGGCAAAATTATACAATTTCATTTCATAGAATTACAATTTTGAGTACGGAGAAAAACAAAGTATTTTTAAACATTGCAAGGCTCAACTTCAGTAGTGTTTTATTATATAGTCTTTTTTATATCTTTACGTCATCTTGGCTAAATTTTGATTATGAACTTGATTTGTTATATATAAATACTTGTTTAGTATTTTATCGATTATACAGAAAGTTATATCAGAAGTTCATTCAACATATCCTAAAATAAAGTCCTGCATCCGCCCCTGCCAGCAGTGGTACGTATTGATTCTACTGACCCTTCCCTGGGATCCTTTCTCGTGCAAGCCTTATTGTGTTAAGGTTTTTGACTAAGAGAATGAAGTTTCAACCAATGTCATGGGTAAGTTGTTTTATCACAAAGTACCAGAGAAGAAATAAGGTCACAGACAACTGATAAAGACAATTGAACCATGATTTATTTTGAGTATAAATCTGAGACTTGATTGCAGGAGAGTCACAGTTGATCAAACTAATAAACCATAACAATCTAGTACATGCACAATACACAAAATAAAACATGATAATCATTGAAGCTCATACAGACTGATGCTCGAATTACTGAAACCTTAAAAAATATGCACAAAATATCTTTAAACTTGAATTGGTAAGATAATTTTAAATAAATAAATAAAATATCATGCTCTGATTGAAGTTACATACCTCCTGTCTTTCAATAAAACCTTGCTGCTTGAGGTCGTATAATTGAAAAGAAACTGCAGATTAACAAACAAATATGGTAAGCAATTATAATTTTTAACATCAAAATAATAACATTAAATCAAACATGGATGACATCAATCATAAAAATAAATAATCAGAGAAAGATATCTGCAAAAGGAGGAAAAAAGGTCAAATGTGAAACCACCAAACTGATCTACAAAATTCCTACAGCATCTATAATCAGATCATCTGGAGAAAGCTTAAATTTCATGATTAAGTGATAGAGTTATTCTTGTTTTCATTATAAAAACAAGGCAAAGTTAAGATAAATAGATCCAAATTGAGAATACAAAAATTTAACTTATTAAAATTTGATCATTATCTATCCTTGAGACAAACTATTCAACATCAGACTGTGATACATTGTACGAGGAGCTTCAACAGCTAAGGAATATGTCTCAACTGTAAGAGAGTGACCCTGCCAATCAAATCCAAGACCCACGATTTTAATTCAGTGAGAGGAGATGATAAGGAGAACCTGGACAGCATGAGCAAGCCTGAGGAAACTAAATTAGTGGTGGTGAAGGAACATAAGTACAAAGAAGAACTGAAGAATATGAGTTTTAAGGAAAGCTCAAGGAGCTGTTAAGCAGAAGATCGATGAACAGGAAGAATTTCAAGATAAGAGCCTAACAGGGAGGAGAGAACTGCTCTGAAGACTGAACAACTGAATCACGGGGAGGACAAAGAGAAGAAAAGGAGAACATTTTTTGTATCTCATAAGAGTGCTTTTTTTTGGGTGTTGGGTATTATTTAGTTGGTGCCGGTTTTTATGTCTTTGATAGGAAATACAACCATGGTTTCTCTAGTCTCATCTTTTGCAATGTATGGGATGGGTATTGATTTGATAATTGTATTATTTTCTCCCTCCCTTTTCTGGAATATAATTGCATATATAACCTTCTCTGAAACAAAACGTCAAACTCTCTCTCAAAAAATAATAAAATAAAACATCAACCTGTGATACAGTACAAAACCAAAGGCCTGGCTCCAATAAAGTTACTGCATCTAAATAATAAGTAGAAAATTTTCAAAATTGGAAGGGAAAAGATAAAAAGAATAAATTGGTCCTATTAAACTAAACTCTGTACTTATGAGTTGATTACAGTTAGATTGAGCAGGAATTCCACTCTTGATACAAAAAATAAGTCCCTGAATAACAGAAATTCAGTCATATTCACTTTTTGAATAAGCACATAAAAGTTGAAGCAATGGAATTAGTAAAATGATGAGAAGTGAATGCAAGGATACACATTACAACCATGAACCTCTACATCAACCACACACACACACACACAAAAAAAAGAGACATAATTAAAATTTTAAAAATAAAAGGCATAGTATGGAAGAAGAAGTGTGCTGCTTCAAATCTGAGAGTAAACAACTAAATGCTGCTCAAATGGGAGAACTTCATTAGGGGACATATAATTCATAGATATGATAAAAAAAAATGCTCATCAACCCATTAAATTATCTACAACCGGGTGAAGATGGGTCAGGCCTGTAGGTTATCTAGAGAACAAACCTCAAGGCATATGTTACATGATAAATACATATAGAAGCATGTAGCAGTTCAACAACCAAAGTGAGAATATATGGAAACATCTAAAGTTTAATGAATAAAGAAATAAACTATGTCCTCAAACTATACTTGCTCCAATCAATAGCATATATGAATAAACAGTCCAATACCTCACAGTTCAGCTTAATAAAACGGCTTGAAATCTTAACCACCTATGAAACAAGAATTGGTAACTTACATTCTATTTTATCTTCAATGGGAGCATTGGGATGGAAAACAGAAAGGGCACGTGCAAACTCTTCAAAACCTAATATTCCATTGTGCTTTGTATCAAACAAATCAAATACCTGAAAAATGTGAAACAGGCAGACATTCAAATATAAATGATTATGCGATATCATGAAATTTCAATCTTCCATAGCAGAACCCATTAATGAAATAAACAAGTGGAGTGAATACAAAGATGATTTTAAGAAAAAGAGCTGAGAAAATCCAATTTCTTAAAGGACCCAAATCTTGGTTTTCTGTTTTGCAACATAACTTATAAGCATGCAATGTAATCTTATCAAGCCATGCCAAAATCCAGTAAGTCGTTTCTTTTGCGTGTGTGCCAAATGGAAAAAGTATTGCAACCAGTGAAAACAAGAAGCCTTACACAGCATTGTTTTTTTTTTCCTTGAAACATGGTGCATACTATTAGGAATAAAGAGTTTGACTTGGTTGTAATGGATAAGATTAAATCTCAGCAGAAATATTTATTTAACAAACTCTGTTGAGATTTATATCTATCCAAACTTAAATCATTAAGTCTATAAATAGTATCTATGTAATATCTTTCTGATTATGTAGAATATTCAAGATGTAGTCTTTTCGTATATTTGTGTTCCCCCTCTCTCTCTCTTCTTCTCTACATTATTCTATATTTATCTTGGATTTAGATTTTCTACATGGTATTAGAGACATATCAGATTTTGATCTAATATGATCCTGCTTTTTTTTATTGGTTCAATAAAATTCTGGTTTTACATTTCTTTATGAAATCCTTCTTATTTATTCAAGCCCATATATGTTTTTTTTAATTTATTCCAAATATCTCATAAAGTGTTTATTGAAAGAGATCGTGACAGATCTGATCTAATGGACCACAGACTCCGACAGACTCAAGAAGAGCGGGAGTAAAGTGATGGATTTCGAAAGACGGACGACGACTACCAATTTACACCATTGAGTTTTTCAATGATATAGATCAAGAAGCTTTTATCATATGTAACAATCACATTATTCTATTAATAGAACATGTGGTTGCAGGAGGGTGTTAGGAATACAGAGTTTGACTCGGTTGTAATGGATAAGATTAAATCTCAGCAGAAATATTTATTTAACAAACTCTGTTGAGATTTATATCTATCCAAACTTAAGTCATTAAGTCTATAAATAGTATCTATGTAATATCTTTCTGATTATGTAGAATATTCAAGATGTGGTCTTTTCGTATATTTGTGTTCCCCTCTCTCTCTTCTTCTCTACATTATTCTATATTTATCTTAGATTTAGATTTTCTACACATACAATATAGGAGCCTAAAAACAAATACAACATGATAACTTGGAAAAAAGGATTTAATATTGACAAAAGCTTACCCGATCAGCAAATAAGCTTTCCTTTTTGTTTGTTTTAAATAGCGCCAACTGAAACTCTTCCTGCAAATAATAGATATTTTTTAATTTTTATAATAAATATATATAATGGAACATAATTCAGCAATAACTCAGAAGTGAAACGGAACAACTAGATTTTGTACAAATAGAATACCATAAAGGGAACATGGTGGGTGGAAAGTGGATGACAATGTAACAACAGATCTTTGGAGGCCCAAACAATAGAATTGAACTTCTCCAAATATGTAAAGGTTCAAGTTAAAAACACAAAAGAAATAAAGAAAAGGGTATGTAGGTTTGTGATCGGCAAAGAATTCAACTTCAAGATACTGAAATATAAATAATTATTTCAAATGCCAATCAATCCATCATTGACTTCATTACCCAGCAAAGGAATGTTGGGATAACATGTCACTAACCAAGGGGAAAATGCAGTAATATCATGATGCCATTTTCTGTCATGATGCACGAGTCATGACTAATGATCTTACCTTGTTAATCAGTCCGTCGTCAATTACAGCACTGCTGATCTTTTTGAAAAGCTCATATAACGCTTCTATTTCACTGACACTAACTGCAGATTGAGGAAGCAAAACAATCAATGGTTTCAGATGGTGTCATTCTAATGGGAGCTTAACAACATAATTAAATGCCAAAATGAACCATTCTTATTCTACATTGAGTTTGATGCAGCTTAAATATCCGTACCAAGAGAAGAGAGGAGGATGGAAATAAATAGAATATTATTTGCTATATATGACTTTCTTCTGATACATCGAATGCACATGAGAATACAAGGAAATACATGAGGTATATGATGTGTGGTAAATTGCTTAGACTAGAAGGATAAAGTTCTGAGTTCCTGAAGGCGGCCACTGTGTGAAAAAAAAGGTCCAAATTTTAAGACTTCAGAAATATCTCTCCCCTCCCAGCATCCTACTATTTCTAGCTTGATGGGAATTTTATAAACGACTAGACAATGGTTTCTTTTTTTTTTTTTTTTTTTTTGGTTGGCAAAAATAAAGTTAGCACTAACAGCATTCGCACATATGAGAAGATGAGATGGTCAGATGGATGGACTCACTGGACTAAAATAAATATTTTAATCAGAAGAGATCTAACTTTTCATCAATTTTTAGTAGTTTAAATTGGATACTGCAAAAAAAAAATCAAAATTTCAGTAGTCATACCCCTATAAGAGGAGAGACTGGCATTCTGATTTTTCAATGCCATTTTTTCACTGTGTATATCATCATCAAGAATTCTTTTCTCTTTCCTTAGCATGAAATATGAAATCTATCCAACATGCCCTTTTTGAGAATAAAGATTTACATACACACAGTCTCCCTTGCTAAAACTTCCGGATCCTCAAGGCCCTTTGGCTGGTTGTACAAATCGAGACTACAGCACCTTAACAGGACATCAATCAGATGCTTGAACCCTTCTAGGCACTGCAACATGATATTTTCCTCTCGTCAAAACACTCCATACCTACACTTGGAAAAGAGTAAACATTCATTCAAGTCAGTCAAAATAGAGTGAAAATTGTTGTAATCTTGGAAGACTTCTTAGCGAATAGGGACAAAACCTTTGGACCATTGACTGCTTCTGCTTCCCCAAGCCCAGACGCAAGGGACCATAGAAAATAAAATAACTCTCTCTCAAAACTTTATCTGTTGTTGACATAAAAATAGCTTAATGAGCTTACACTATAAGGGAAAGTATAAACCTAGAAGTGGAGAAGAAAAGTAAAAGGAACTGATGATTAGTGTCATCCATTCTTCATTATATCCACACCAATTTTTATAGCCAACATTTAATCGTACAAACAGAAATGGTGTGACCCCATGAAACAAGAGGATGTAACAAAAAAGAGTGAACATCAATCATAAACGGAACATCAGTATAGGCCAAGAAATCATCCAGCAAGTACTTTTCTTGAAAGATGACACCTTTTTCAAGTGAAGAGAATTGTCTAATTTGACGGGGGGTTTAATTTGGCTGCTCTGGATAGGCAGAGGAGTCTTTAATTGTTTGAGAAAGCGTATGCTTTCATATTTGAGTAGGGTGATGGATTTGCCTAATTCAGCCTTTTTGGAGATTGAAGTCATGGCACTGTTTTCTACTTAAAAACAGGTGGTGTTCACCCACCTTTCATCAAAAAACAAAAGGCAATGATGATTGTAGAATAGCATACAGCGAAAGAACAAAACTCATATTGTACAACAAAATCTCCCTTCCTATCCAAATTTTATTTGTGCGATCGTAACTTACATATCACACCCCTCTACTTGACAACAAATCTCCCATCCCTGTCCAAATTAGTGTCCTCAAAAAATAGTGTGAACCCATCCGATAAGGCATCCTAAAGTACACACCCAAACAATTTCCTATAACAGGCTATGCCTTGGAAGATTTTTTTTTTTCATTCTTTGTGGACATTTTCACAAAAAAAAAGGGTTTTTGGAATCATT
>CM060874.1:5948140-5973140 GCA_030737845.1 Acorus calamus | reverse complement strand
GCCTTCCCTTACATATTTAAATATAACCATAACAATATATGTAAGAAAACCATGATTTTAAAACAAAAGCCTACATATATGCTCCCTCCAACGTGATGAGATTAAAAGATCCTCTACAGACATAAATAGTGTATTTTAGCGAAACCCAATCAAAGTAAACCAAAAAACAAAGCTGAATATTGGCTTAAAATAACATATATTACAATAATTTTAGCGATAGGCGATTTAATGGTTGAAAATTTCTTTTTTTAACCAGGAATTCCAAGCAACAAATTTTGAAAAAAAAAAGAAAAAGAACCTCCTTTCGATCCAAAACCCTAACCACAACTAATCAACGAATCACGTAAAATTCAAACTCTGATAACACATGAGCCAAACCAAAAGGAAAACGAAGGAGATGGATAGCATACCAGAGGGTTCCGCAAAGAGATCAAGCTTCACTCTCCGACCGGCGGCGCTGATCGCCGCCCGCCGACGCTCCTTTCTCTTCCCCATCAAAAATTGGACGTCTCCGATCGATCGGAGAAGCTTCAATCGGAAACCCTAGTCTCCCCTTTTCAGGTATTGGAACAGCTTCAAAGATGGCTCGAACGAAGTCACGAACGAGAACAAAAGAGAACCCTAGCCAGATAAAACAAAGGCGACCCCTTTTTATAGTCTGTATTCACGTCTGTTTATTCGACTGATTCAAATACCTTAAATACCCTCATTGATTCGTGGAAATTCGCGGTTCAGATGACTTTTATCATCCGCCCCAAGGGAGGAGGGCATATCTGGGCATTTTTTTCAAATTAATCATCCATAATTAAAACACAGATTGAAAATAGATTTTAGAATAAAACTATTTTTTAAAATAATTTTAGACTTTAATTTTTTTGGGATGTTTTTTTTTAATTCAGGAATCAATATTTAGAAGGAGTTTAATGTTTGGTAGAAAAAGTTGTTTTTCAATTCAGAAAATCGATTCCGACAAAAAAAGCGTTCTTTTTGAGATTTTAAAAACACAGATTTCGAGAGAGAAATTAAAAGGAATCCAGCTTTTGATTCTGCCGGAATCGGATCCGTTTGGCTGCACGATTTTGAGATTTTAGCTTTTCAAAAAGCGAAATCCGTCCAAACTCGTTACCAAACGGAGGCTTCGTTTGAAAACACAAATTGAATAGTAGATTTTAGAATAAAGCTGTTTTTTAAGATGATTTTAGACCTTGACTTTTTTGGGATGTTTTTTTTTAATTCAGGAATCAATATTTTAAATGAGTTTAATGTTTGGTAGAAAAAGTTACTTTTCAATTTAAAAAATTGATTCCAACCAAAAAGCGTTGTTTTTTATATTTTAAAAACACGGATTTCGATGAAGAAATTAAAAGGAATCCAGCTTTTGATTCTGCCGGAATCCGACCCGTTTGGCAACACGATTTTGGGATTTTAGCTTTTCAAAAAGTGGAATCCGACCCAATTGTGCTGCCAAACGGAGCCTAAGGCTCTGTTTGAAAACACAGATTGAAAAGTAGATTATGGAATAAAGCTGTTTTTTAAGATGATTTTAGACATTGACTTTTGTTAAATGCTTTTTTTTAATTCAAGAATCAATATTTGGAAGGAGTTTAATATTTGGTAGAAAAAGTTGCTTTTCAATTCAAAAAATTGATTCCGACAAAAAATCGTTCTTTTTGAGATTTTAAAAACACGGATTTCGAGAGAAAAATTAAAAAGAATCCAGCTTTTGATTCCGCCGAAATCCGACCCGTTTGGTTGCACGTTTAGGGATTTTCAGCTTTTCAAAAAGCGGAATACGCCCAAACACGCAACCAAACGGACCCTAAATTACCAAATTAATCACCATTTTTAATTATTTACCAAACTAGTTACGAGACCCGGTCAAACCAATCACGTAAGCATATTTATTTTTTTTAATTGTCCCCGATTAAAACGCCAACGAATGTGGCGTTTTAACACTTGTAATTTTTTTCCTCCTAAAAACACCACTGGGGTTGGCGTTTTTAATGAAAAATACACATAAAACGTCAGTAGAGTTAACATTTTTAATGAAAAATGCACATAAAACGTCACTTGGATTGTCATTTTATTAGAAAATGACATAAAACGCCAACCTCGTTAACGTTTTATGCTTCATTCAAAGAAAATGGCATAATCCAAACTTAATAATTCAAAATGTTGTATGTTATTGTATATACCTCGTTAGATGTTGTATATACCACATTAAATATTTTATGCTTGTTATGTATATGCACATAATTTATTTATTTATTTATTCTATTATTTATACTCCATCTATGATCCTACACATTTTGAAAATTGGAAGAATTGTTGATTTCATACAAAAATGAACCACAACAAAAACTTTTGAATGAAATTAGTCTTTTTTTTACTGCAACAGCATATGACGCCAACCCCATTGACGTTTTCTTTGAATGAAGAAGACATTGACATTTTCTTTGAATAAAGCAAAAACGCCAATGAAACGCCAACCCCAGTAATATTTTATGTCATTTTCTAATAAAACGCCAACCCCAATGTCGTTTTATGTGCATTTTTCATTAAAAATGTCAACCCCAGTAACATTTTATGTGCATTTTTCATTAAAAACGTCAACCCCAATGACGTTTTAATGAGGAAAAATTTACAAGTGTTAAAACGCCAACCCCAGTGACGTTTTTAGGAGAAAAAAATTCATAAGTGTTAAAACGCCACCTCCGTTGGCGTTTTAATTGGGGACAATTAAAAAAAAATAAAAATGCTTGCGTGGTAGCTTTGACCAGGTCTTGTGACTAGTTTAGTAAATAATTGAAAATGGTGATTAGTTTGGTAATTTAGTGATTATGGGTAATTATTTGAAAAAAATGCCGCATATCTATCATATAATCATATACTTGAACTTCTCATTATCATCCAATGGAGGGTTCAAAATGAGCTTTGTAACACATTTGATGATAGATTATTTTAATATTAATTTTTTATTTCTTCAGTAATTAAATCTTTGAAAAATCGTACATTTATTTAAAGAGGGGTTATTCCCCACGTTATTTATTTTAAACCCATAATCTAAAAATAAAAATTGGGTAGTGGTTTTGAAAAGTTGTAAGAAGATGGAAGAGAGAGAGAATAAGATGGAGAGAGAGGTGGAAGAGGGACAGTGGTGGCCAGAAGTTGCAACAAGAAAAAGGTGGCAGTAGCAATCAGAGCGAAAAGAGGAAATTTTAGAGATGGAGGGGGGGGTGGAGAAAGGGGAGGGAGAGAGTTGGGGATGATAGGGTGGTGGTGCGGATGGGCAGAGAAGTGTGACTCTTTCTCTCCCTCTCTCCCTTTCTTTGTTTTCTCTCTCTATCCCACCCCTTATCCAGTGTTTTCTGGCCGTTGCCGTCACCTTCCTCCTTTTCTCTCTCTCTCCATGTTGTTCTCTTTCCCTTTTATCCCTTCCCTTAGCTTTCCGTACTTGTTACCACATAATTTTTTTTTTGTTGTGGGTTTGAAATAAAGGATGGGGAAATAACCTCTCTCTTTATTTGAATTCAGTAAATTTAAATTTAACTCAAATTTTTAAAATTTGAACTAGATATAATGTTAGGTTTTGGATTTTAATAAATTCAAGTTTATCTTGTATTCTTAAAAAATCAATTTATTTTAAAAAAACAGTATGAAACTTGAATACATCATCAATATTTTATGCATACATGATTATGACACTATAGCTTAGTTTATATGCGCTTCCTTATATGTCCAATGAAGAATATATATATATAGGGAAATGATTCGGTGCGGGAATGCGGTCGTGCGGGAAGCGATCACGGGCCGTCGATTACGGGTCCATCGCATCGGACGGTCGGGGGCGATTCATCTTGACCGTTGGATGCGATGGACCCGCGATCGAACGATCAACGTCGTTTCCCGCATTCCCGCACTGAATCACTCGACTATATATATATATATATATATATATATATATATATATATATATATATATATATATATATATAGTCGTGATATTATACGGTCGTGCGGTCGCGATTCACGGGCCGTCGATCACGGGTCCATCGCATCGGACGGTCGGATGTGATTCACGTCGACCGTTGGATACGATGGACCCGCGATCGGACGACGCACGTCGGATCCGCACGACCGCATATTATCGGAAATCTATATATATATATATATATCATGAAACAAAACATAATTTTTTCAAACAATTTCTTATATGAAAGGGGAAATCATCTCCAATCAAATACTACTAGGTATCTAATTGATGTAAAAGGTTCATCCGTTAAGTAAAAAAACTAATATATTACGTTTTTCATAAGAATAATTAATAATACAATCAAATAAAAAATTATTTATTCTACTCATATAATTATCTATTATTAAAATAGTTATAAATATTAAAATAAGTTAAATGTTTATCAGATGACACATTTGATATGAAGAAGGGTGCCGTTACACTTAATTTTTTACAGTCTAAAATACAGTCCTATATACATCGTTATAAATCCAGTAGAGCATATACTTTATTAGACGATATATACATCTTGTTAAATTTTTTCTTATACTTATTAAAAATAGATTCATTCAACTCGAAATGAAGCGACATACAATTTTTATAAAAATATATACCTCATTCGATGATGTTTATAATTAAAAAAATAAATAAAAACATGCGTTGTTTGAGTTTAGATCGGTAAAAATGTCCGAGTCTCACATTTTCATATAAAGAATTCTCTTTCGATACTAGGAGTTCTCAGCCATAACACGGTGAAACAAATGGGCCGAGAATTGGGCCCGATATCCGGCCCGGTGTCTGTCTCCCACGACACCCCCAAAGGCCCAAACACCTCCTGATTCGGTCCCCTTTTTGTCTCTCTCTCTCTCTCCAATTTCAAAACCTCACTAATTTCCCTCCCTAGGAACCCCAAAATACGAAACCCTAATTTCCCCTCCCAAAATCAAAATTAATCCCCAAAATCGACAACCCTTCAGATTCCACTTCAAGCCCTTATGGACCCTCGACGAGGGAAGGCGACGGGATCTCCTCCGGCCGAAGAGACAGAAGCGGCGGCGGCGGAGGAGGAGGAGGCGACGATAGCGTTCCAGAAGAAGAAGGCGAGGAGGGTGAGCTTCGCGGAGACCTACGGCGGTGCACGTGTTCCTCCGCGACGAGGACTTCGAGACCCCGCCGGAGGCCAGGGACGCCCAGAATTCTACCCTGGGGGACGGGACGGGGCAGCAGATCGAGCGGCCCGAGCGGGTCGGGGACGGTTTGGTGGAGGATGGAGGCGATTATACGCCGAGACAGCCCGTGGATGAGGGTGAGGAGGATGACGGGCCAGTGCTGTTTGTGAGGAATGTGGATCTCTCCGCTTCTCCGTCAAGCGGTGCCGGGTCACTGATGTCTGGTATGTCGAATGAAGGTGAGCTTTTAAACCTAATTGTTTTATATTTCTTCTTTTTCTGCCATTTTTTTTGTTAGATAAATGTAGTGTTCGGAAATAGGGTTGGACAACTTTTGGAATTCTGCTTTTGCATTTGGAAATGAGTTTGGAGCAGCTTTTGGAGATTTTGCATTTGCAGATTTTTTTTTTTTAAAAAACTCGTTTTTAAATGCCCTCAGATCCCAACATATGAATAAAGTGAAAAAAACATATTTTAGTTATAACAATGGCTTTTCAAGGAATCTTATAAAATTTGCTTCATGAAAAGCTATTTTAAATGAAAAGATGTTTTTTTCAAACCATTTCCAATGCTACCTTAATGTAGCGCTCGGAAATGGGTTTGAATAGCTTTTGCAGGAAATCAAGAATCATACTTAATCCAAACATTTTTCAAAATGCTCCAAGCAGTTCAAACTTTCTAGAAAGCAAAATTAATAGCTTTTTATAAAGAAGTTTTCGTAGGAATGTGACAAAAGTGTGCTTCACTGCTTCTTGAAGTGCTAATTAAAATAGTTGCTTTAAATGGAATCTGTTTTCAAACTCATTTTCAAATGCTAACTTGATTTTAAGATACCCTACGCTGTCTTGGATTTTCTAGAATGCCAAAAAAATATTTTTTAGGTTATCAAAAAGAGTTATTCAGGAATCTAAAGAAAAGCTAATTTCCAAAGCTGCGTTAAGTGAAAAGCCTTTTTCAAACTCGTTTTCACATCTACTCATGTGATCTTGTCTAAATAGATTGGCTAATTTTTTTGGAAAGTATCCATATTTATTTGGAAACTCTATCACTGTATATATGATGATTTTCCATTTGAATGGTTTATAAATTTCTGTTGTAAGTTTATGCTATATCTTCTGATTTCCTTTTTATTTCTTGACATATGAAGTTGCAGATCACATCTGATATATCTTGATTGAATGATCTCAATGTCATCTTTGTTTTTTTTTAATTTATATGTTTATTATTTTTTAATCTTCTCAAATTCACAATTAATAATTTGAGGGGTATTATTTTATTAGCTGTACAACTTTGAATATGTGCGGTGCATACTCAGCCTCAATGTAGGACATTTGATGCTTATGCTGAAATGGGTTATGTTGTTTGTATTCTGTTCTTTGTGTTTCTCGTTGTTTGTTGGCTTGTTAATTGATTGAATGTGGTTTCAAAGCTTCAAACATAGATTGTGAGCCCAAATGTTTCTTTCCACAGATGAAGATTATTATGGGCCTGTTTCTGCGAGCTTCCTTCGGCATGGACGGGGTTCTGAGACTGGATCAGAGAGCAATCATGACATCACCATGGATTCAACTGCTTTTTCAATGCACTTCCACAGCCTTGTGCCCTCAGATGCTGCATCGATTTATTCTGAAGGCTTCAAACTCCTACTGGGTATAAGAGGACTCCGACTCATGATCCAGATGACATGACGATGTCAGGATTCAAGAAGCCATTCCGCATCTCCCCATTTCCCAAGGGGGAACAACTTAGTAATGGTGATACAGATGGTATGAGCCTAGTAGAAGAAGGCACCCTGAAAAAGTATGATTATGGCAAACTATCTCCAAATCTGGCCTCTCTCTTAGCTGAAGCGCACAAAGATATCAAGGATTTTGTTAATTGTGGACAGAGTGATAGATTGAACGTGTCTGATCCTTCCAGTGCTGGTGTGAATTTGTTCAAGCCTGAATGAGGTTAAAGGTAATTTTACGCACCAAAATGATCTCAGAGATGAAGAGATGGATGATGTCATGGATTTCTCTGTGGCTGCTTCTTATGAACAGATAGAACACAATCATCACTTGCCCATTATGAGAGAAACTCCCCTATCAGATACACATGTTTCCAGCTATAAACAGCTAGTTGGTGGACCAGCTTCAGTGAGTATCCCGCACCTATTGGCTATTTGGCTTTTAAGGCGGACATTTTGGAGATAATTCCTATATGTGTGGTGTTCCAAGTTCTATCCCTTGTTTTGATTTTATCAATGAAATAAAACATGAGCATGGCATTTTTTGGAAACAAAGATAGGAGCAATTATATTATGGAATTGCCATTTGAACATGAAGGGGATGAGGGATCTCCAAATAAAGAGTTAAAAAACAAGTGAAGAGAAGGTAGATTCAACAAAGAGGCCCAATGAAAGAAAAGGGCCTTCATTAGGCTTTAACCCTTCTTTCATATTCTTCATTTGTCCTGGTCCATGATAAAGCATTTTTTAGCATCTTGATTTCTGAAAATGGCTTTCATGTCTCATCAATCAATTATTTTTAAGTATCAGGTGTTTTATCTTTAATTATTTCGTTCGCAGGGCATGATTTCTGATATTGCTAAAGAGTCTATCACTGATGTGACTAAATCAAAATTGGAGTCAGATGGAAATCATAATTCTGGTTAATTGCTGATCAAATGTTTCCATTACCGTCAGAACAAATTAAGCCTTCTTCACATATCAACCAGATGCAGTTTTCTCGTAATACTGTTCTTTCACCTCAGAATGAATCAAAATTTGGTGATTTTGATATGCATCTATCTTCTCCTGCTATAATAATGGAAATGGGAGATGGGAGAATGGGTGGAATCTCAAATTTTGAGATCTTGGAGACACCAGAAGTTGGCATTAGCAAATCCAGACCGCTCTGTCAGAGCATTGCCACACACCTACTGTACTTGAAGCTACTCAGGGGAAGAATGTTGATGGCATTACCAGTTCTGTACTTGAGACACCAAAAAACCTAATAATATCAAGGCAGGTTGAACTTGATGGAGATTATAGAAACCGCATGTCTAGGGGGCTGGTCCATGATGACCAAATATATAAATTGAGAGAGGAATCCATTTTCTGTCAGTTCTCTGGGTCAGTAAAGAATATGGAGCAGCACACAATGACTTCTCAGAGTCCACTTGAAGGTGCATATCGTGCATCTACTGTATGTCGTTCGGAGTTTCCGCAGAGGCAGACAGTATCTGAGTTTAAGGAAAATAAGCAAGTTTCTGGAACTCCTAATGTTCTCTCTCCAGTGAGAGAATTGGGACATAAGTTGTTAAGAAGTCCTCTATATACCTTGGACCATAGTAGGCACTTAGACCTGGATACCAGCTTAAAGAAAGTGCAAGTTGTCAAAGATTTGACAGTGAGTTCTAATATGAGCCATATTCTCCACTGAGTGAAATTCCTAAGAAATCAACCTCCTTGCATGACGGGCCCATGAACTGTGTTAGTTCTAATAAAAAAAGACAGTATGATAATGGAAAGGAACTGGTAACAAAGAAATTCCATGCTTGCAAGTAGATATGGACAGCAATGAAGCCTTCCAAACCCCTTTGAACGATACAACCATTCCAGCCTTCCATTCTAGCAGTCATGGAAGGAAGTTGCGGAACAAGATGGACGCAGACTCTCTAGAGAAAATGTCTGGAGAACTAAAATATTTTTATAAATCTGCTTCTTCGAATGTTTACAAAGATAGAGCAACCACAGAACAACATGAACAGGTCTTTAGCCATTTTTCTTCTTGTTGTATTCTTCTTTTTCCTATCATGTCATTTTTTGAGTTCATGCATTGTCCAATGATGTAGATGTTAAAATATGTCTTATGCAACATGCAGAGCATGGTGAAATCATTGGTTCAAAGATCCTATAAAAAGGAAGCCAGCGAAGGGTTAGGTGGCTGTGATGTTCCTCCACTTGTCCAGAATGATATGTCCTCCCTCACATCAATTAATGGTCCTATGATTCTGGATAACGGCAAAAATCACCAGCCTTTGAGTACTTTACAGGCGCCATTGTCTAGCCAGGACATTGCTAGTTTTGGAGAGAGAATGAAAGTTGTAAAGAATAGTAAACATGATGTTACTGTCATGAACAACCAAGAGGTTAATCATGTAGAGCAGAACCAGAGGAGTTCAACATTTACACTCCAGAAAGAAGAAACTATCTCAAAATCTTCCCCTGGACAACATGAAGATTGCAAGAATGCAACAAGTGACCTTGAATGTGGAGCATCGCCAAAGAATTTAACTGATGTAGGTACTTTACAACATCGTATATGTACCTAAAATTGATATCCTTTTTCCATTCATCTCCGCTCATCTGCAGTACTGCTTTTCTCTTATAATAGATAAAAGCAGCCCTACATTAACATGTTATCATTCTATCTTTCAGGTGACCTCAAAAAAATCTGCAGATACAATACAGTTGTGTCCACCGTCGTTTGATGACCTAAATTCACTGCAGGTAGCTAAAAAGAGTCCTGTTTTAGTTTTTTCTACAAAAAACCTCTATAGGGCTGCTGCAGTTCTAAAACTTTGGAATTCTTTAATTGGAATTTTCTTGGTTCACATGCAGCTTGGAGTTCTAGAAAATATTTTAGAAGGGTTGCAGAAGGCCAGAAAAGTTAAGAGGCTTTGCTCTGATATCTGCTCTCAGGTCTGCCAAATACATTTGCACACACATTCATATACTTAAGCTGTTTTGATACAAGATGCATTTAATAAATGCAATGGTTACTGGTTGACACTAAACCATTTGACTGTTGTCTTCAGGAACAAAATGGCAGTCTTGCTAGAAGGTGAATTTTTCATGTCCTGGGAAAGGGACAACCCTTTTGCATTAGAGTTCAACAGATATATGGTTATCACATATGTTGAAGCAGTCATTAAATTTTTGCAGGGTCACTGAAGTAAGATTGGTCCGAGATGCCCAATTTCATAAACAGGAAAAGCTGAAGCTGATGCGTGTGAAGCGAGACAAATTACTGTAATTTCTCTCCTGTATGTCTTTAAAATTTCTTTATGCTTTGACTAATTCCTCGTGATATGCAGAGAACAATAGAACAATTGCAATTGGGAATACGGAAATGTCAGAACTTGAAATCCAGCTCCATGAGACATTTATGCAAACCCACTGGAGATGCTGGCCATAAGGAAGTTTCAGTAAACCAAGCTAAGGTGCTGACTGTTTGTTTTTGGCTACTTATTGTGCAAGCATGGTTTCTATTACATAAATATTAAGCCCCATTCCAACTAATGGGATAGTTTTTATACTTTTACTATGTTGTTGTTATTATTGTTGTTGTTGTTCTCGAGATATTTGATATTCTGAGTTAGGCTTATAATTTGTTTTTATACATGTATAGGTTCTACTGATAATTAGCAGCATATTCTTTTTCTGTGTGGTAATAAATGTTAATGATGTACTTTGATAACGCCAAATATTTGTTACATACTCATTTTGTCCTATGAAATCCATTGCATAATATTAGTTCACACATCAAAATATTGTAACTTTAATTGACTATCTACATGAAATAGGCATCATTCATCTGCCATCTATTATAGAAGATGGTATTTTGATCCTATGGAGGGAAAATGTATTTGCATGATTCATTATGGGCCCAAATTAGTAATTTAGAATAGTAAAAGGCCATCACCTATAGTGGTCCTGCATAAACAGGGTTCTTGGAGGTGAAATACTGGATAATACCCCAACTTTTGGCTTTTTTTTCACAAGGTGGTTGCTTCATAATCCTGGACTTGTCCTGTCAGCTTGAGCATTTACCATTCGTCAATCAGTGACTCCTAGTAATTTAGAATAATTGGTTTGTTTTTTGTGTGTAAATAATTGTTTAGTGTATGCATATTTATGCATACATTGATCACATGAAGTCAGGTTTGGATCTGATTGAGTTATATGAGAGGAGAACTTGGATCCAACCCGGCCTCAACATGGATTAAGCTTTTCTTACTTGAGTGCAGTGGTTCCCAACCTTGAGTTTGTTGGGCTAGATAGGCTTGTGTTGTGCCTAACCCAAGTTGCACCCCCATTTTAACCCTGAATTGTATATTTGTATTCAAAGGGGCCTAGATAACATTTCTTGGTGACTGTGAGTCATACTATTATGTCAAAACTAAGTGGTTGTTGATTGGTAACCTTGTGCACTTAGGTTTTTCCACTGAGTTTCTTTATCTAACCTTGTGGCTTGTGCACTTGGGTTCAAATCCTGAATAGAGTTGGGCTCTATAGGTTTGATATTTATTGTGGAGAATTTTTAATTCCTACTTGAGTAGGACTTTAGTTTAGATATTGGCAGTTTGCTAACTTTGGTTTAGAAGGAGAATTCTTCCTTCCTTTTGAATTTAGTTTTGATATATCCTGTGGGTAAGAGGAATCAAAGTAATTTTGTCTCGATAACCTAGGTAAATGATGTTTAGAATCCTTTATTCCTGTGGTTATTCCTGGGTTGTTTTACTTGTCAAAGAGTTCCTCTTAGATTCTTCGTAGGAATACATCTTTGTGTTCAGATTGGATCTATACGGCGATTGCCAACACTGACCTTAATTATTGATAAATCTAAATTCTTGGAATCAGCAGTTGAACTTTGGGCTAGATTACTGGGCTGAAATACATCTTTGTGTAAGACTCAGATGGTTCACCCTGGATCTACCTAGATCATACATTAAAAGAAATTAATTTGTAATATTGGTAAATTAGAAGTTTAAAGAACAATAATGCAGTTTCAGCGTGCTGACCTTGTTTTATGCTAGATTAGAAGTATTGACTTTTTATAACTTAATATTATTTTGTATAAAAATTCATAATATTAGGTGCTCTCAAACTTTTTTTATTGGGGAGGGCAAGTACTTATGTGAAACCCCTTCTTTCATTGAAAATATTGAAAATGCATGAGGAAAATCTAATAAATTTTTTACTTTGTCGGCCCCGTTTGATTGTCGTCATTATTATGGATGGATTGTTATTATTGGGAATCATTTTATTAGGAATTGGAATTCCATTGAACTTATTGGTTCATCAATTGAAAATGACAAAGAAAAATCTAACCTTTTCCATATAACAGCTATACAAAATGAGTAATACAAATGCAATAAAATATTTTAAAATAAAATAAATAATATAACATAAAACAATTCATAATATATTAATTAACAATAAAATAAATTAACCTTCTTAAATAAGTTGCATAAATAAATTCACTTCTTTTCCCTATTTTTTTTCAATCTTTGTCATATATGCAAAGACACAGTAAATGATAAATGCTCCGTTCTATCTGATATTTTCCTATCTTATTTCTCTACCACAACTTATTATTCATGTTGAATGAGCAGTGATTGTTTTTGTTTCTTTAGGGTGCCCCCAGTAAAGTCAATCCAGTGAAGCATGAACGTGTAGCTTTAGAACAGAAGGTGAATGATTTAACCAAATCATTAAGCATCTCTTGCAAGTTGACAGAACAATGCAGCAGTGATGAGATTATTGCAACAGCCTGCTCCTTCTTAGAGAAGAGAACCTGTTGCAGGCTCATTCAACAAGATTTGCAGGTTTGTCATAATGTTCACTTGCATTTTGATACTACAATTATTGCCATATATCTCTGACACAATTGTGCTGACCATCACCAGCTCTGGGAACTGGAGGACATTGATAGTAGGAATGGTCAACACACCATTCTTCTGAACTATAAGACTCTTCTTTTTCAAAGGTGGCCTCTTTTGAGTTTTATTTCTTCCCTTCAGTCCTACTGGTGTTCGTTTGTGATTTTTTGACTTCCATTGGTCATGAGTATCTGGGTTTATAGTTTCCGGTGCTCTGGATTGCCAGGTTCACTGTAAATGTTGGTTCAGTTTCAAGTATTGTAGTCTCCAACTTGCTCAATGATGAAAACATCAATAAGGTAGTTTTTTTTCTCTCTAGAACTTGTTCTGTTTTTTCCTCAAATCATGTCTCATTCTCATGTTGTCTAAATGTTAAACAGAAATTCCCGAATACTGGTGCACATACTGCCTTTGAGTTTGTTTTCAACAGTGATGATGGTCACAAACTCTCTGGTTCAAAGAGCTATAGGCAACAAACATTTGTAAGTGAATACAACATATTCAAATTTAATATATTATCCTTAAAAAAATTTCTCATAAAAAACATATTCAAATTTAATTTTACCCTTCGTTCTGAATTTTTAAATGTATTACACTTGATAGAACTATAAAATTCACATGTCAAATATTAACAGGGTTTTTTCTTTATACGGAACACCCAGACATGAGACACATAGTGTTATTCAGCTGTAGGGCTTGTATAGTCTTTTTATTTTATTGCTGTCATTATTTTATAGAATAAGCCAAACCATGCCATCACTCTTTCTGCAACCAAAACTTTAGCATACAAAGTTGTCTTTGATGCAAGTCCATGAAAAAGAACAATGTCCTTAAATTGAAACCGTTATGGAAGTATTGCTTTCCTCTGCCAAAATCTCATGCAATTCTGCCAGTGAGGTTTGTCTTGTGAAATGAAGGCTGTGTGAGGTTAGGTGCTGGAGTATTCGTAGGATTAAAATATCATTGCAGTATAAATTGGGAATCCCTGTATGTGTAACCAAACCCATAATGCTGGGAAGAAAGCCCTATGTGTAAGAATGATATGCGCTGATGTGCAAATTGACAAATATTTTTTTGTTTTTCAATTTATAATTTAATCATCATTTTTGCATTTAAAGGAATTGTCATCATTTACGAACTTCTATGGAATATTTTTTTGTTTCTGTGAATGCTCTAGATTTAATAATATAATATGATAACTAGCCTAATATGTTATTGTTTTTTATGTGATTGTGCTGTGCTTTAATCTCTGCTGCTTATTATGTGTAGGTGACCAGTCAACTTTTTGGCAACCTACTATATGTGCTCAATGAGGTTCGGGTAACACGGTTAGAAGTCCCGAATTTAGTATGCATGTACTTCCATTCGCCATGCGGTAAGCTCTTTCTTAATATTGTCCTGTTGTCTAAACTAGTGATTGGTTGCTTTCTGTTTTTCCTCTTTCTATGTTCTCAACCATGTGGAAACTGGCATGGAATGTATGTATAAATGCACTGAATTCAATAGTATTCTTTTAGATAGCCAGATTTATTTGTTGTAATTTGGAAATTATATTCTTCTCCTGTCCTTATTCTGTTGTCTAAACTAGTGATTGGTTGCCTTTTGCTTTTCCTCTTTTTATGTTCACAACCATGTGGAAACCGGCATGAAATGTATGTATAAATGCATTGAATTGAGTATTATGCTTTTAGATACCCAGATTTATTTGTTGTAATTTGGATAAATTTTCATTATAATTCTTCTCCTATCCTGATTGGTAAATTTGATTAAATTACATGAGCTGAGGCTGCAAGTCTGCAAGTGGCACTCATTGAAAAATCTTATATTCTCAACCCTAAGGCTCAAATTGTAAGATATGGCCTTCCAACTCCTTTATCCCAATGCCCACTTTTTCAAAACAGTATATGTTTATCAATGTGCTAGAAGATCAGGAAATTGGTTGTAGTAGCCGAATATAATGAATTTTTTTGTTTGTCTGGCCATGGTGTTAAAAGGAGTGGGCTGTTGGTTACTTGGTTGGCAAGTAAGAGAGCAAATGGTTTTCTTTTTCATTAGTGTAATTTGTGATCTATACTTCATTGAACTAATTGCTTGTGTTCAAGTGACAAGGTATTATGTATCCTTTAGCACATGGAGGGTGCATTCCTTTTAAAATTGACATGAAAATTGTTATGTCCACTTATGAAAACATGATGGTGTATTTTTTATTTCCAGATGGACAGCTTGAATTGCAGCTTTCTTTCATCAATCTCAGAAGCAGCCAGAAAGTGACCTTGTTTCTCAATATGACCGACCTAAATTGGTAAGTTGAATGTTACTTTCATATCACTTTCAGAGTTAGCCGACCCTTATTTAAGCTTCTTTTCATGTGCCGTGCGTGTTTTCCTGGTTGCCTCTAAAGGCTTATTTGGAAAGAGCATTAATTTGTGGATAAGTTATCCTAGGGGGATGAAAATCCAATTTTGTCCTTCATTCATTTTGGAAACTCCAGGACAAAAAATGCGATAATTATTTCAAGTCTTTAGGTGGAACAAAAACCCCATTTTCATTTTAATATTAGGATAATTATTCGTAGTTTATCCTGATATTTTCTATAACAAATAAGATAAGTTGTTCTCCAGCCACTTATGCCCCATTCATACCTTATCCCACCAGATATCCCTTGGCCAAAGTGGACCTAAGAGTGAAATGTGAAAAACGATGTTGCCTTTGCCTTTATGTTACCCAAAAGTTCCGGCACAAAATTCATATAATTTCAAAAGATACAATGCATGTGTGCCTAACTAGTCATCATATTGAAACAGTGCAATCTACCCCACAGAGATCCTCCCATCAAAGCTAAGATTTATGGATTCAACACCACCGTCAGTAATCACTGACATCACAGGTGTTGTTCGAAATCTCGAACCGGGATATCTGATGATCACCAGGTTCAGTCAGTGCATTTCTCGGATAGTTGGAGCTTGGAGTGGGTAATGATCTGGTTGCAAATCTCTTTGCTTTATGGTAAGAAAAAATTGAAATCTATATCTTTAAGCTTTTTTTTTTTTTTTGATATCGGAGGGACTCCCCGTGGTTGACCTTACGGTCAAGCTGGGAAAGCTACCTCCGCCTGTTTGTCCCGGTCCCACGGAAAATTCTTTCGAATAATCTCCAATATCTTTAAGCTTTTCTGTATGCTAATATCAGTTTTTTTTCAAATAAATCTCATATCAAATAATTTTTCTTCCTACATGTTGGGTGGACTATTTTTTTCTCTCTCTTTTCTAATGAGCTTGAGCTTATAATATACGAGGGAAAGCATCAAGTTGAATTGCCAATTATGTTGAGGGGCCCCTGTTGTCAGGGTAGCTTTCATTCTTGTTTTCAATTATATTAGCATTTTCCAGTCTTTCATTCGTCAAAATTTTCTTATCCTTTGACATGGGAGATTGGGTGGTGTCTAAAAACTTCCTGCCATGGAAAATGATTTTTTTATTAAAAAAAAAGTAATAAAAAAGAGACGTTCTAAGTAAATTTTTTGGTTTACTATGCTTTGGGGCATTCATAAAATGCTCATGACAACCAATCAATAGTGATCGTTTACACGGGTGACTTTTTTCAACTGAAGTTGCAAGTTTGATTATTTTCTCATATTAGCTTATATGGGAATAAGAGATTGAAAATAATTAAAATATTTTGTTTTTGACTGCTGTTTGTTGTTTTTATTTTTTGTCTCGTTAGAATATTTAGTTATGAGAAGTATATGACGTGCAGATTGTCTTGTGAGTAATCACCTCTTCTATTATCCCCGTCTTGATTTTTTTTTAATCTCTTGTGCGCTTTGGGCGCTTTCCTTTGTTTTATGAAATTGAGGTAGGTTGCCTACCACTTTATATATATATTTATAATCTACAATCTATATTGATGGTAGCTTACAAGGAATTTCTTCACAGTTGCATAAGAAAGAAATAACAGCTTGCAAGAATAGCACCCCATTCTTTGATCCCAAATTGATGGTCTTTAAGAAAGGAGTTCCTTCAACCCTTGTTTCATTTTATTGGAATAGAGTATTTTGGAGGAGGATTAAATTATAAAATGTGTAGTCTAAGGTATTCTCTAATCAGTATCAGGTTTCCTATGGACTGATTTACAAATGTTTCGACAGAAGGCGAATATCAAGCTTTTTGAGTCGGGACGTCTGATTAACCTCTCTTCTTCAGGGTCCTTATTGTAAAACTTTTTGTGAATGTGTACTAAACTGTCTTAAACCCCCCACCATTGATTCCAAGTTCTTTCTTATCCACTCTCCCCGACCAATCCCTATGCTTCGTGCATTAAAATACTGTTATCCAGCATCGCATTCTGTGCCAAACAGTCATGCAACATAGGTTTAACTTTATCCGCCCCACTTAAGGTACACCCAATCAGCGGACGAGATACGGCTCTTCCTGGGGTCCACCACTAAACCACGTCATGATGTCGTCATGTCTTTTGATGAGACGATCCACCAAAAAGTTCCGTCCACGTCACTAAAAAACCAACTTAGAATATAAACAGCTATCATTGTTTGCTGGGCTTTCGGTGGGCCGTTGGATTCCTTTTTTCAACGGTCCACAGTTTTCTGGTACCCCTGTCATGCGGAGACTATTTTCATTGACCTAAGATAAAAGGGGTAGCATAAGATTTATTGGGTAGATAACTATTCCAATGTAGATCTATGGAATAAGTCATTCATGTTTAATTGTGTATTAAATTGTTAAAAATATAAGAATAAATTTTTTATTGTTTAATCAAATTGTGGATATACATTATTAATAAATATGAATAAAAATGCAGATAAAGGGTAAAAAAAATAGCAAAAATGAATTGACATTTTAATGTATTAAAGGTTGTATAGGTAATGATACGTGATCTGACATGGATTTTATACAAGTGAAATAATGATACATTTAGATAATTTGAAATACTAATATCAATTTAATTTCAATTACTCTCGTGTATATGTATATATTTTTAAATTCATCTGGGTTTTATTCAATCATATTCCACTGTCTGAAAATCCACCTATGAGAAAAGGGGGCAATAAATGGACGGTCGCGATGTGGACTGGCATGGTGACGTGGCATCGTCTCACGTGGCTAAACACGGCCCTTGTTTTTTGCGAGGTAGGTTAGGAAACGAGTTCTTCCCGTGTTGGGTCCATTTATGCTTGTCCGCACTCAAAATTCAAAAAGGGCTTAGGTTCGGATAATCAGAAAGATCAGGCTGTTTAGATAAGACAACATAGGGGTATTTGAGTAATTGTGTTGAGCGTTGTAAAGTTCTTCCCGTGTTGGATTTGTCCATTTCGCGGTGTTCAAAAATGCTTGTCCGCACTCAAAGTTTATTCAAAAAGGGCAGGTCGTGCAGACCAAATTTTTAGTTTGGCCCTCTTAGAGAAATTATTTACATGAATTGCCCTCTACCTGTACAAAACAGCCCCCACTTGTTCTTTAATTTTTGTGTGCCGCTGTTTCACGTGGTTAAATCCGTGGGACGAAATATATATATACAAAAATAATTCATTTTTTATTTATTAAATGGTAGTCAGGGTTCCTTTTTTAAATATTGTTATTAAACTTTATTTTTTAGGCAAAATTGAGTTCGAATATATTTCAACACTTTCAAATTCAGTAGTTGTATTTTTTTAGGTACTTTTTGTCTTTTTTTTTTTGGGGGGAAATTCAAATAACCCCTGTAAACTATCTAAAATCTACATAAGTCTTGACTTTTCTTAAAATCCATCTCTATATGAAAATATCTATATAATAATCTCTTGAAAATACTTCTGTAAATTCAAATCTCCCCCGAGTAATTGAGTTAAACTTCTGTTGATAGATGAAGAATATTATGTGAATATTCTATTTGTTAATCATGATTGAAAATACATTATACAAAAAATCCCCTACAATTTGTTAAAAATACGAAAAACATTTCATACATGATAATTTTATCTCTCTGGATAGATTATAAAACGCTATATGGAGGGGTAAAATCATCTTTATAGAGGATTTTTTACATTTTTGTCACATTGTAGAAGGATTTTGGTATACTATGTTTTCAACCAGAGTTAGCAAGACAGAATATTCACAGAATAATCCTAATCTGTTAATGAAAATTTAAATTAGGAGGTTGTTTGGATTTACATAGATATTTTCTGGATTTATATGGAATTTATGAAAATTCGGAGAGTTATATGGATTTCAGGCAATTTACATGTGACTATTTGGTTTTTTGTTTTTATTATCCTGTGAAATGTTCAGTGTATATTGTTATGCACTCAATGTACATTGTTAACTCGTGTACTGCTATTTTTTCTGGACACTATTATATCAATCATTCACATTGTTACGCTTGTACACCATTAAAAGGTAACAGATTAAAAAAAATTTAATTAGTTTCCCCTTTTTTTTAGAATAAGTAGAAATTTTGCAAGGTTGGGAGTATTTAAAATAATAAAATAATTTTTTGGACAATAAACTATAAAAATGTAACTAGAATAAATTCATGCCTGAAGAGATTGACTTAACATAAATATGAATTAATTTATAAAATTTATATTGATTTGAAGAAATCTATAACAGAATTTCTAATCATAACCTCTTCATTTTTTTTGTTTCGGCGAAACCTCTATTTATATAAACTTATGGAAGATGCAAATGGCCAGTCGATAAAAATAAACAAAATCTATATATTTTCTAATAATGACATTATATGCCAATGACTTAAAAAAGGAAATGTTTTACCTAGCTTTATTTTTACTATAATTTATTGACTCAAATATTAGATACTTATTTAGTCTCTTTTGCAGCATGTGCAATATACATTGTGCTATCGTATATATTACATTACCATTTTTATGAAAATTAATGTATAATTCATTTTTTATAACAATACATATTTTAAATGATTGAGTGTATTTTTTTCCATAAAAAGAAACCAATAAGTGCTATGAACGGAACTACACACAAGGCTAAACAAATTTTTCAAAAATATATTGTAGTGACTAATAATAATTTAATATAAAAAATTCCTTTAGTAAATTTTTGTATATCTAATACTGAAATATAAGCCATGAAACCCTGAAAATTTAATTTGTAAGGGTTATAATCCTATGATAAAAAAATTTAATTCTTTTTAATCTAATATAATTTTAAAATAAGACAAGTTATACTATCAAATATGATTTAAAATTTGAATTTTCATGTTTTTATTGATTTCACTCCATTTTAATATTTTAAGATAGATTTAAGATCCATGTTAAAATATGGTCGGCAAAGCGACGAAACACAATCTCTACTTTGTAGATCAATTATTTTCCACTGAAAACACTTTCTGAGGGTAAAAAGGTAATTACACTCGCGCAACTGAAGAAGTATCTTGTCGAAACATCTAGTTAGATCCGTGTCGGGTCCACGTGTCCACCTCACGAACAAAAAAAGCCACATCGTCCTCTCTATTTACGGAACTGCCACCAAAAAGTGCAAAAAAAAAGCGAAAAGTTCCTCTTGAGAAGGGCGTGTTTTGTGGGTCCCACTTTTTTGTCCTTTTTTCCCTTCACAGAGAAAAATATCTTGATATTTTTAGATATTTTTTGGGTGGGCATTGTGAGACTATATATGTTGGTTTTTGTTCATTTTTTGACTTGTTTTTAAAATTTTAAAAAAAATTTGTTTTTTTTTCTTCAAAAATATCCGAAACTCGAGTGAAGGGAGAGAGACACAGAGCTTCTTCTCCTTCTGTATTATCTCCTCCAATTAATTTTTTTTGGGTTTTGTTCAGAGATCCAGAGAATTGGTGAGTCCTCTAAAGGCCTTATTTTGGTTTTTCTTCATATGGGTTGTTGTGTTATGGCTGGTTTTTTTATGTTTCTGTTATCTGGGTTTCTTGTTTTTGGATTTTTTAATGGTTCCTTCATCTGGGTTTTCTTTGATATGTGTGTTTTTGGTGGATTATTTTGTCTTTGTTTTCAAATTTTGATTTTTGGGGTGTGATTGGATATATCAGATGTGACATCATGGGTTCACAATTTTTTTGAACTTTAATGTTCTTTCATGATGTGAGCTGTTTGATTTGGAATTTTGAGTGTATGTAGAGTTTGATTTTTGATGTTTTTCTTCATATTATTTGTTTTATCTCTTTGTGTTTTTTTTAATCTTTATAAAGATCATGTCTTTTGAACAAGTTTAATTGGAAAAAGAGGCCTTTATGTTCTGAAAAAGAAAAATCAAATCGATTCTCTTGCTTTGATTGACTGCTAAAAATAGATCTGTCAGTTGTCTCCTTTTTTGGCTCTGACTCTGGTTGTCCAAAAATTAGATATTTATGCAAATTTTTTATAGTTTCTTTTTATTAGTCCTCTAAATTTTTATGAATCCATTCAAGTCTCCATTTTTTTTAAAGCTATCCATTTTTAATCACTCAAAGCAATCTCTGACTTGTCTAAATGTTTTCTTTGAAGATCTGTAGAAGAAAAACCAAGTTTTAAGAAGAACATTAAAAACAGAGAATTTTCACTTCCAAGGGAAAACTTTGGAAGCCAAGCAAATCTGTCGGTGATACCAACAATATAAATAATGGGTCCACTTTGCGACTTCTGCGGGGAACAGCGTTCGATGGTCTACTGCAGATCGGACTCTGCTTGTTTGTGCCTGTCATGTGATCGCAACGTGCACTCTGCGAATGCTTTATCGAAGCGACACTTGCGAACCCTTTTATGCGATCGATGCAATTCTCAGCCCGCCATCGTTAGGTGCATCGAAGAGAATGCCTCGCTCTGCCAAAACTGCAATTGGAATGGACATAATGCCCCCACTGCTGCTCCCACATCGGCGCACAAGAGGCAGACCATCAATTGTTATTCGGGCTGCCCTTCAGCGGCAGAGCTTTCTAGGATTTGGTCGTTTGTGCTTGATTTTCCACCAATTGACGATTCGAGTTGCGAGCAGGGTTTGGGTCTGATGAGTATTGATGAGGATAATGCGAGCAACTGTTGGGACCCTCCAGAAAAGAGCAATAAAGTGAACCTTCAGGGCTTGAGCAGGTTGAGTGAACTTGAGAATGTTGATAAGGTCAACATCTTGATAGGGTCATCTTCCATATCTGATCGGATGGCTGATCCTAAAGTGAGTGAGCTCATGTGTTTTGATGAATTTTATTCTATCAATTTGAAAATTTTGGATGCGTTTTACTTGTGCTCTAGATTCTAAATGTAAAATGTTCATGGTCTTTTATAGCTCAAGAATTCAATTGTACTCAAGTGAATACTATTTGACAAGTTTCACTTGTATTCTCTTGATTTGCCATTATTCATTACACTGAAATTTTCCAACTCTTGATAGGCCTTACATTTTTTGGTAGGTTAGTGTCATGTTTAATTTTCTGGTTAAATCTTATCCCATTGGAATGAGTAAGACTCGAATCCATGACCGCTCAGTGAAGAGAGGTACCTCTACCAACATGCCGAAAAATGGTCTAGTATATGAGCCTTACATTTCAGGTCTCTGATTTGCAAGTTTCCCTTCGTTTGACCATTGATATTCCCAAACTTGTTCCTCATTCACATAGTATCAAGAACCGGGTTGTCAAGCATATTCTATGCTTACTTAATTCAAGATGAATACAAACAACACTCTACTATAGGTATTCAACATTGCCTAGTTATGTTCACCACCACTCGATCCGATCTCCCAACAAGGCTTATTGATATTTTGATTGCCTCCCCATCAACCTGAAGACATATTACTTCAATTTGTGGGAGAGCAGTAACCTTTGAGTAACAAGTGATCTTTTGCACTAACTTTGATTTTCTTCATATATGGATGTTCTCAAGCAACACACTCTACAATTTGTTTGATTTTCCATTATCTTTGGTGTAGGTTGGACTGCTTCCAAAATTGCACCTCAAAACAATTGTTCATTTTTCTTTCATCACATAACTCATGAAATTGTTCTGGTTAAGGCATATGTTCTACCACATGTACGTCATACATCTGAAGCAGTCATTAAATCCCATGTGATGTGCAATTGAAACAAGTTCTTGCTAATGGTAAAAAGAATACATTTTTTCCTTCATTTGTTTTTGTTAGTCCGTGAAAACTGATGCTGGTAGTTGCTTTATTAGGAAATGGTGAGAACATTTTACATGTGGACGGAGTAGAAAATATCTCATGCATTGTTTGATGCTTCTATAAATCATAATATCTGTCTATGGTTAAGCTCCAAAAGTTATAAAAGATCCGTGTCTGGAATTTGCAGCTATGTTCTTCTGGAATCAAGGGCCTTGATATCCGTGATGGAGATGACATTTATGAAGGTTTCGGCGTGGATGATGATTTGAATTTTGATAACTATGAAGAACTATTTGGTGCAACACAGGATTATTCGGAACAACTTTTAGATGATGCTGGCATTGATGGGTTATACACAATGAAAAACATGTCTTCTGCTGCTGATGGTGATTGTCAAGGAGACTCCATTGCTGAGGTTAGTTCTAAACTTCATCAATGTTTCTGCAACATTCTTTCACATATTGTCAAATTTCATGTGTTAAGTTCTATCACTGCAGTTTATTTCCAACAAATGCTAGGAGTTGTATTCAACTTTTTTTCCCCGTGTCTACCGTTTTTTTTTTCAGGTTTCTATACTGAGTGATCACTTAAATGGATTTATTGATACCACACCGGGATAAAGAAGGCATAAATTTTTTTTTATCCTAGTTATATATAAATTCTCTCCAATCTTCTTTGTCCCTTGCATATTACTTCTGATGATTCATAATATCATAATTAGCTGCATTCATATACTACATATATCTGATACATTAAAACCTTGCCCGAAAGTATCTTTTGTTTATCGTTGTGATATCTATCCATACTACAAACATCCACACTTAATGTACTTATTCTTGTAGAAAAAGAACCAACTTGTCATATACAAAACATGTCCTAGGACGCTCTTTGTAACAGTTAAGTACCATCCAATTCATTAAAGTAGAACTGAACAACGCCTTGGCAGGTTGGTAGAAGTACCCTCTCTTTTCTAAGGAGTCATGGGTTCGAGTTTTCTCTTGTTGATAGGGAAGATTTAACCTGATAAAACACTTTGAAATATAGTAGTGAAGAATAAAAACGTCATGCCTGTTTATGAATGCATAAATAGGAAGCTCAACTGGCCTTGTATGTTCCTCTCATGTGTCATTTATTGGTCACTGGAATAGCAAGTGTTTTGAGTATTTTTTTTATGTACCAGGAGACAATTAATTTGACATTTTTGCAATAAGGTTTTAGTACGTGATATACCTGGTTTATTTCCTTAAATGATTGCCTTCCTTAAATTTCTACAAAATAAATATAGCATACAATGTTTGATGTCTGTGTTGCAGACTCCAATAGTGTGTTTAGCTTTTCATTCATACTTCTCAGATTTGATCACCGAAAAAAAAAACACCACTTTCTGATCAGCACCTCAAAATGTCATTCATCTGTATTCAGATAGTTAATTTGTTTGAATGTCAAGAACCTTAATTCTGGTTGGTAGAGTGAGATACCAATATCACCTTCTTATATTTCAGATGTACAATTCTGGAATCTGAAGGGGGGTGGGGCCGTTGGGGGGGTATATGATTCATTATCTCTTTGTCTCATGTCTGGTTGAATCTTCAATGCCCCGCATTTTAAGATTTCTTTTTAGAAGTTACCCCATTTGATCAGACAGCTATTCTTTTGTTATATTATTTAGGTAAACATGCTCCCATCACCTAATGCTTCAAATAATTGATTATATCATGTATCAAATGCACATTTTTCGTTAAGAGTTTAATTACATTTTGAAGTCACATTTCATTAACAATACACACATATTAGACAAATTAAATATGTACTAAACATGTAATACATATTATACTTATGCAACAACATCTAATAAACCAAAAAGGGTAAAATGTTGGACTAGGTTTCGCTCTGCGAGATTTTAAGGTCAGTTTTGATGATTTTGCCTAAATTTAAATGTTATAACTTGAACTTAGAAGTTTTTATTTTGATGTGTAACATCATTGAGAGATCATGGTTTTGATTTAACATTGGTGATTTTGCGTGTCACAATTGAGTTTTTTTTTTTGGGAGCTTTCGTTGAGTATTCTCCGAACTCA
>CM060874.1:5743596-5938140 GCA_030737845.1 Acorus calamus | reverse complement strand
ACCTGAATTATACTGAACTGTAATCATTCTCGAAATATGAACTAGTGACAAAGGTTGCAAATTGTTTCTTAAAAATTATTGCTTTGATATCTCTGCAGTAGTGAATTACTCTCTCCATGAAAAAATCGTTGTCCATGTACATGAACAAAAAATTTGAGTTGATTAAATTTGACCTATCTAAAACACCTGCATCATTTTCTTTGGCTGGGCAGGCGAAAGCAAAGCAGGGTGCATGCAGCAGCGCCATGTCTGCTGACTCGCTAAAGTCTAATCAAGGTGCTACATCTGAACCGAGCCTGTGTTTCCCGGGAAGGCAAGCCCGGCGCAGTTTGTCACTTTCTTTGTCTGGCTTGACTGCAGAGAGCAGCGCGGGGGATTTCCAAGAATTCGAGATGTCATCGATGCCTGTCACAGGCGAGCCGCCACCTTGGTGTCCTACTGGTCCAGAGAGTTCGATGTTCACTCCGACTGACAGGAATAGCGCGGTCATGCGTTACAAGGAAAAGAAGAAAATGCGCAAGTAAGATTTCTCATATTATGATGCTCATCTCTGTTAAGTACATAATGCGTGTAGAGTAATACAGATAGGGTGATGATACACACTTCTCAGGACACTACATCACCTAACGGCTAACGTTGTATATGAAATCTCTAATTGTATATACTCCTATGAGAAAAAATGTATGCATTCAATTCATTCGAGTATGTTATGTACTTCACTTTCTGTGAAAACATGTACTTCATTAGACAAGTTTATATTTCAAAAAATTCAAACAATGTTCGGTCTACAAAAGTTATTGGGAATGACTCAATGTAACATTTCCATGAAGAAAGGCAGCATTTATGGAACGTGAACATGATATGATACAGACATAGTGACAAAACAGAAGAGACGATAATAATAATAAAAAAAGTTGATATAACTACAATGGTGTATCAATCACAGTATCATGCTGCATTAGTATCTCGTTCCACCTTGTTCTCATTCATCCTCCAATGTGTTTATGAAATTCAGATAATTATTTTTATATTTTGGACGTGCATAGGACGTGTCTGCATGTTACAATGCATGTCATAACAAGTCCCATGTCTGATACGTGTCTGAAGTGTCCACGCTTCCTAGTTCCTACAGAGGCATGTAAAGGTTATATGGAGTAGGGGCAAAATAAATTGCATACAGCATGCTTGGTAAAATTTGAGCTAAGTTGTTTATTTGAGACTCAAACTTTTCATCTCTCTAAAAACAGGTTTGACAAGAAAATAAGGTATGCTTCACGCAAAGCGAGGGCGGATGTGAGAAGGCGTGTGAAGGGGCGGTTTGTGAAGGCGGGGGAGGCCTATGATTACGACCCATTGTCCGAGACTAGGAGCTTCTGAGGAGCATTCACAGTATTCTTGATTGTATTTCAGATTAACAGCCATAACTGATACATGAGGAGACATTCAAAAGACATGGTGGAATGTTGGAAGCCTTGGCATGTAGAAATCTTGGTCACTCTTTTAAGGCTAATACCAAAATTTCCAATATCAGTTATTATGTTAACATTTTCGAGGACGATCTGAGTGCTTAATTCTTCTGGTGAGTGGTATCCATGGGTCTGAAATTATTTGTTTTTGAGAAGTTGGGGAGTGCACCATGTTATAAAACCATGTAAAAAAATTGCAACCTGTTTTTGACATGTCTATTTTTTTTCCTTTGACAGTTTTTCTTTCCCATAAGACCAAAAATAGAAATGTAAACATATATATATATATATATATTTTTTTTGTGTTTGTAATGCATAAAGGATTCAGATTCGCTTTGTTTCATCTCTTTACATGAGATTTATGTGACATTTGTAATTTTATATAATTGGAGGCTTGAAATCTCTGATGATTTTGGTTGTGGGGAATGCTGGAACTGATGTGTTAAGATATTTTTTATGTTCTTCAAGTTGTAGATGCTAATGCTTGCTGTCCCTAGGATTTGTGGGGGATATTTTGGATGACAATTCACTTGCAATGGATTTTTTTTTTTTGGGTGGAGCTCTTCTTGTATGAATTTTGAATAAAATGAAATGTTAGGCTTAAGAATCACAGGATTGATGTTCTGCATTTTTTTTGGGTGTGTGTGATCTACCTCACTTTGCATTCCAATCCGACCAAATTGATTTTGAAGAAAGTTGACACTATACATTTCCAAGCTCTTGTTAATTGTGTTTTATGTTTCCAAAAGTAATTAGTGTATTGTAAGTTAGTATTGTTCCATACTCATGTTTTGGAATTGGAACAAAGTCTTGTAATTCATGGTCAAAGTTTTGTAATTTGTTTTAGGCTATTCCAAAGTTTTGGAACATGCACTTGTTGTTTTAAGTTGAAAACAACATGCACTTGTTGTTTTCAACTTAAAAATTGTTGATCTTTATAAAGCTTATCCCCTCCCTGGGCCTATATAAACTGTCAAGGTTGAATGGGAATGCAAGTTAAGTTGAATTAAAAATTGTTTCTACGAAGTGAGTCTAGAGTTACCACTCTTAAGTGCATATTTCTTCTCTTATCTTTCTTCTTGTGAACACCTCATGAGCAAGTTAAAAGTGGCGAAAATTTCTTTTATCTTCTCTCATTGATCGGCGATTCATAGGAGGTGGTGAGTGTCCTCTTACCATATACATTTAAACGATCTGATCCGATTGGAGTAGCGAGATTATCTTTCTTATCATAAGATTATATCTCCTCTAGGAGAAGGTGTTCCCTTATTGGTGTGTGTTTATGGTTATACCTTGTATCAGGGAAGTAATACTCAAACTTAGGACGTGAAGGAGATATTCATTCCAATGTAGTTGTGGATATCCAAATATGATATATTTTAAATTTTTATATATGTTTGTATTATATATGTTTTTGGTGACAATGAACCCCGTGTTGGATTATAAATATGATTCATTATAATCCTTAAAATTGATATAACTTCGAAACCATGGAATCCTTATTATAACTCTGATTTTTCAAGAGTATCATCTCATGTCCCTGATATATCGCCTAGTTAGCCAACTAGTGTGTAAGTTTTTACATTCACTTTGAATATGAAAAGATAATATTTAGGAAAAAATCGATATGACTTTCCGTAAAGTTAGTTAAATCGATTTTAATTTCTATAAAATTTGAAAATCATTACAGGTTTCTATGTTATTAGAAAAATATTGTTATAGTTCTTACTGTCACTCCCAACTAACTAGGTAAATGGTTGACTTTAATTATGCATTAAAAGTTACTAAAATGCCATCATCCTTTATATTCAAAAAATCGTTATAGCTCCCTAAAGACTTATGAAAATTAGAAAAGGTCTTTATAAAATCAAAAAATCCCCTCAGGTTCCTATCTCATTACAATATTTATTTTAGTTCCTACCATAACTGAAACTAATCAGATTTGTGGTTGACTCTAGCCATATATGATAAATTATGTAATACTTTTAAAGTTTAGTTGATAAATTAGTGTAATATACTAATCAAATTTGTGATTGACTTTAAGAACATTTATTGATTTTACAGAGACCTTTTTCGATGTTTAGAAGTTTTCATGGAGTTTTATTGATTTTTCTTTTTTTAAGCCTTGGTGAGTATAAGATAGCAGGAGAATTTTTAGGAAAAAGAAAAAACATTATTTCATCAAAATGACTAAATATGTGAAGGATCTGTTTTTGAATCTTTCAACCATAACCACAAAATAATTTGTTAGAGACCTTTTGATGAACTCTTGAGATTACAACAAAATATCATTAGTTCCAACATTTTGGTTCTCATCTCCACTTTTACAATAAAGAGAAGTGTAAATAAGCTCATCTTTTAACAATATATATTTTTTTCCTATAGGAAACAAAAGCACACAAATAATACCCACTAGAAACTGAAAACACTAATTATACCCCATGAAGGGCTCAATCATCTTCTGTCACTCCTATAAGAAGGTGCTTCACTCTCTTTATCCTTCAAGAGGCCTAAAAGCGCGAGAAATCCGAAGAACCAAAATCCACCAGACCAGTTCCCGCCGCCGCCACCACCACCACCTCCCCCATCGTCATCATCACGTGGAGGAAATCCAGAGCCCCCGTCGTCCAGCTCAGGCGACTTGCCTATGGTTCACAAGTTATTAACATCACATTGAAGAATAAGGTTCAAATAACATATACATGATATGCAAGCAACTTAATCGAAGCACATAAGAATTCCTTGTTTATAATCATTCAGGCTAAGGTTGCATTTGGAAATAGTTTGAGCAGCTTTTAAAGATTTTATTTTTGCAAGAATCATACTTAAAAATCCAAACTTGTTTCCAAACAACCCATTGGTCACAACTTTTGAAGAAAGCGAAAAATAACTTCTTTTAATTATAAAAAATAGTTTTTCATAAATCTCACAAAAGTATGCTTCCTGAAAAGCTATTTTCATAAATTGTGTAAGTGAGAAGTTGTCTTTCAAACCCATTTCCAAATGCTACCTAAAATTTCGAGGAGCTACTATATGGAGTAAGCATGCCATTCATGTTTATGCCCTTTTTTTTGGTAGTTTGCAAGCGCGGAATTTTTTTATTGAAAATCCAATCATGACATTATTCATCCATAAGGTCATGATGGCAAGAAATGTTTTTAACATATCAGAATTCTTATTATAAGGATATAAGATCAAAATTGATTGCTTGGTTAGTCATATATGTAATTATCTTGCAACAATTAAAAATATCTATATAGGTTATGCT
This sequence comes from Acorus calamus, assembly GCA_030737845.1. Lineage (NCBI taxonomy): Eukaryota > Viridiplantae > Streptophyta > Magnoliopsida > Acorales > Acoraceae > Acorus > Acorus calamus. The sequence continues at coordinate 5,933,406 of CM060874.1, read as the reverse complement.
ACTACCTTGAATCGGAGCAACTGTAATTGTTGTGGATTGGCGTTCAATTGTTTGTGTCTGCTCAGCTGAGCATCTAGCAGCCTGCAGAGATCATACATAGCCATGAGTGAAACAATCATCACATAAAAGAACTAGCATAGATGTTAATCAGAGAGTAAAGAATAAAGAGCCGAGAAATATGACTCCACTCGGCTCTTAAATTTTTTTTGGGAAATGCAGTACATAAAGGTAAATTCAAGGGCAGAAACAACAGTTTGATTGACTTCTCGGAGGATATTGTGTGCCTAAAAGAGGGGAAGTGAACCAGCTGTTGTGGTGAAATTTAGAAGGATAATCAGACCACAAGCGTGGATAAGGTGCCGAATAACACGGATAATATTGTGGTAGGTGTCAATGTCAAGGAATGTGGATGCTATAAATCATTAATCATTCTAATTAGATGATACTAGGGTTGAGAAGATTTTTAAGTTGTTCTGAAGAAAATTCTCTTCTGAAATGCAGTGAATAAAAGAGGAAAAAGGATAATCTTTTTGGGTAGGCAAGTGATTTTTTTTTGTTTCTTTTTTTTTTTATTGTATTTTTTCCCTCGTTAAGTGTTCTCCTCTCAGCTGGAGCAATACTTGAATGCAGGATCCCTCAGTAAAAGGGAACACCTCTGTCAACCTGCCTAGAGGGGGATAGGTAAAAAAAAGGGCCACAAGCATGGTATACGATGTAGTGATAAAATAACTTTTTAATTGATTTGATATAGTATTATAGTGACAATAGTTAATTGATTCATCTTACGTCATATCAGCAACTTATAAGTCACGTCATTAATGTGTTATCCATGATTCCTAGGTAGTTTTGTTTTTGTCATGCATTAAATGCATTTATATATTTCCTATTTTTCTTAACTCTTGATCTAATATTCTTAAATTTCTACCAGCAATTAACATTTTCCCATAAATTGCAGACTTGCAGTAATTGTTTTTTATTGAAAAATATTTTTGATAATTTCATTGGTACATGATTATTGGGGCAATAACCAGAATGCTAGTATCAGGTTTGATCTCTGTAACCAAAATCTTGTAAAGGTTAAGACACAAGAGTTTCACTAAATATTACTGGATACGTTATCAAGCTACATTGTTTACCAAGTGTTATGTTCAGATTGGCGGCTGGTAAATCATTCATTACTTCATGCTCAGATGAAAAATAGACTTACCAAAGCGGCAGAACATGTCACTGTCCTCAAATGCACTTGACGAGCAAGCAGCCCATTTTGTTGTCCAATTGATCGAGTTTTTAAACAAGGCAGATTCAAAGCCGATCTAGGTAATTGAACACTTCTGCTATATTGAGATTCAGTTTTGCCTGTTTTAAGACGGGTAAAACATAAGGACAAAAGTTCACTGTGAATTAGTGAAGCAGTATTGGGAGATTAACAGTACAAATATCACAAACAGACAAAATAAAGAGTACCTTTTGATTTCAGTTGCTATTAGAAATTCATGAGTAAGCAAGAAAATGGAAAATAAAGTTGCTATGAGAAATTCACTGGAAAGCACACAAATATTTAATAGTTCATAGCCTAATTAGAGAACATAACAATTTCAGGGATCTCTCTCTCAAACAGCAGGCATCCTACCTCCATTTCAGAATGCCCAAATTACAAGGAAAAAAAACCGATAAAGAAGTAAACAAAATATAGGGAAAATGATTGTTGAGATTTTCATATAGTAAAATGTAAAAAAACCCAACTGCCCGTTCTCTCTAGATGTATTTTTGCAGGTTATACTTTCGGCAGGTGATGCATTGAATCAACATCACACCGATACACACTTCCCCTGCTTAAGTACATATGTTTTCTTTAAAAAAAAAACTCATATAATTGCAGTAACCAAGTAATGCATACAAAAAGCAGATAGAGTCTTTATCCCATTTTGAGAAAAGTGATACACTGTGTTAAAAGATACAGTTGTATGAGCCTGCAGAATAGGCCTTTCAAGTAGATCATAAAATCATGGAGACAGTGGAACCAGATATAAAGCTAGAAGGCCATAAGTAAAAGGATTAACTGACTGTCTTCTGCCTGAGTCTGTGCTTATATGTGAGCACAACTCTTACACACCAAGACGCGTTTTAAACCCGTGAGCCCATTTAGGGGCAAAGCGGACAATTTCATGCAGTGTAAGCCTGGGGCGTTACAATTGGTATCAGAGCCTATTCATTACATGATGGTGGGTGTGGGTGACCTCACACGAGGACGTGTGGTCCATTAGGGGGGGGGGGGTGATTGTGATGCTGGCCTAGTAGGCCCAAGAGTCCCAAGAGGCCCATGGATTGGGTGAGGGTGACGGTGTTTAGTCCCACATCGCTTAATGGGAGGAGATAGTCTGTGCTTATATGTGAGCACAGCTCTTACACACCAAGACGCGTTTTAAACCCGTGAGCCCATTTAAGGGCAAAGCGGACAATTTCTTGCAGTGTAAGCCTGGGGCGTTACAATGAAGAGGCTTCCAAATAGTATATAACAATTGTGAGGGATCCCCTTCACTTGAATTTTAGTTGAAAAGGTTGTATTTCTCATGTCCAATTTTGTTAAAATGTGTTAAATATATGTTTGGAAAGTTCAGTAATGTTTGGTAAGTCGTTTTTTCCTACTGGACATAAATTAAGGAATTACCAAATCCTACAAAGCTTTTCTTGGTACTGAAAATTCTATGGTAGCTTAACAAAGCTTCAATGTCTTTAAAAAAGCTTAAAAAGCTTCAAACATTGTTAAAAGACTTCTAAGGTTCGGGATGCGCCCCCCCCCCCCCCCCCCCCCCCCCCCCCCCTTTATTTTATTTTCTTTCCTGTGTTATAAACCGAACTTCTTTTCTTTTAACAGAGTTCTGGTGGACACCACCTTTCCTAAAAAAATAATAATCAACCATTTCATTTGGTAGAGGTTGATGTAAACAAGGTATATATGTCATTCGACATGCCTAAACTGTTGCATCTGATTTTGTATTATTGAGGGAAAAAGTTATAAAGGAAAAATATTAGTACAATAATTAAGCTTCGTGCAAAAGAAAGCAATAGGCATTAAAGGCATGTCCTTGATCACATGAAACAATTTCTTTGTAGCATGAAAAATTTTGTACAAAGTGGAGTGCCTGAAAGAAGGCCTAAGCCCAGAGAGGTCGCCCCCTCAATTTTGTGGATTATAAGTCGGCCTTCTGTGCCGGTCATCAGCAATCTCCTCAAACATGTAAGAGCAAGTCCACTAATTGAGATATATAATCGTAATCTAAGTAACAGAAACTGAAACAACAAGCCTTAACCCCACTGCACCTAAACACCCTGAGGAACCAAGACTGCTTCCCTTTGATCAAAGGATTTGAGAGAAGGCTCTCGGGAAGGAAAGACAAATGCCTTAGTTTGATAGGTGAGCTCATGATGCTCAATGCTGTCCTTCAAGCCTCCCTATCTTCATGCCTATATATCAGATCCCAATTAGTGTTCTGCATTAAATTTTCTTTTCTTTCTTTCATTCTTTCTTTCTTTCTTTCTTTGGTAACTAGGAATTTCAACATTTTTGTTAATATCGGGAAAACTCCATATGCATAAAATCACCCACAAATCCTATGCATCAAATAAGCCTGAGAGGATTTGAAATCAAGACCCATGGGGGAGCAAACCCACGACTCTAGCCAAAGTACCAACCCCATGTGGGTTTGTTCTGCATATAGTTGATTCAACAAAGTTTCGTATGGTTAATGAAATTCCATATGCAGAAGGAAGAAGGATGAAGGGCATGAACTTACTAACCCAATTTTCATGAACAAGGCTCTACTCATAAAGAGGCAGAGGAGATGGCTCTAAAGGTCTGATCTGCTTTGGGGCAGCGTGATATGAATAATTATTTAATTATTTTAGAGTATTTAAAAAATAGATTTCAAACACAAGGGGCCTTACAAAATTTCCATCATCTGAAAGTAAATTTTGGGCTGTGCCGAAGAGACTATCTGTTGTTCAGAGGCCAAGTGAGAAATGAGAGATGCATCAGGTTTTGGAGGGACTATTCCTAAGTTTATCCATTGTTGCATCCCATAATTCAATTATGTAAAAGATTTGGTGGTCATGCTTAAAAAAAATTAATCAAAACCATTTCTTCCATTACTTGATAACAAAGAGAAATACCCCCCCCCCCCCCCCCCCCCTCCCCGGACCTGGCATAGTGGAACATACTATTGAACATTTGGAAGAAATTAAAGGGACATTGCCGCTATATTGACGTGTTTAATCTTTTGACAAACACTTCAAATACCAGGCATTTACATAAAAAATGATAGACATGACCCATGCTAGAGCCTTACATGGTAGAAATGTTTTCTCCCTTGGAACCAAGAGATGCTCCGAAACTAAAATTCTAAGTTTAACCAGTACTTTCTCAAATAAAATGATATCCATGTTGCCATAGAATATCCAACAGCATACAAATTTTCATCCACTCTATCTGATTAACTTAATCAGCTATCATTAAATAATCCAGTTGTCTCAAGTAACTATGATAATCTTACATTCTAAAATACTGAAAAATGATCCCATGATCCATACAAGGCCCCAAAAAAATGGAATTCAAATCTCAATTGTTAAAAGAAAAAAAAAAGCATTTGAGTATTTTTACTATCACAATTACAAATACACAAGCTAAGCAGATCTACAAGTATACATTCAAATGCACATATACATGGAAATATATGAGAACTATATGAAATCTAGAACATCATCTCATCCTATATGGAAAAAACTTGAAATGTAAAAAATAGTAGGAACGCAAGTGTTCGCATACCCAATGAACGGGAAGCCCTGGCTGAGACAGGGAGGCAAGGTGCAATAGCACCGAGGGAGTGCACAGCCACACTGACAGGGGCCATGATACCACCAATGAAGAGATATTTCCACTAATACAAATCAACCTGAAAAGTCAAGTAATCCATACTTAAGACAACAATAACATTAAAAAACGACCATAACATATGAAAGATGGATTATGATACTCAAGAACCATAAAAATACCAAAAAAAGCACACAAGTTCTGGTTACAACAACAAATGACTAACAGTTGCTTCTGATGGCCATGTAATTTAAATTCCATTAAAATCAAATACCCTTTCCCATAATTTTTCTAGTATGATCCAAATGGACCAACCCACAAGCAAGAGCTGCTTAACACTAACCAGCCATCCCTACATAGATATTTGGTTGGCCTGAATTTTTATTCTCCATTTCGTTTGGTTAGCTTTGGTGGATTTGGAATAAGGTGTGAATGATGTAGGGATGGTTAACCAGAAACAAATCTATTCGACTATAGAATAATTCTAGCTTATTTTTGCTAACCAAAGATGTTTTTGAGGCATAACCTCTGTTCTATCCCTTATCCCTAAATCCCCCAACCCAACAGGAGCATCAGAAACAACAACACAACTTGTCAGCAACAACCAAAACCCACACAAAAATAATCAGCCAACAAATCCAATTATGTTAATTCTACATCGCAAATCATAATTCAGCATAAAAAACATAACAAAAAATGCTTTTTGTAAAGAAACCCATCTTAAATCACTAATCATAAAAATTCATGATAAAATGAAAATAAAAATCCATTGAAGCACAAAATCTAAAAACAAACCCATACAGAATTCAATACTCAATAGCTCTTTCAAAGGGGAAATCCCCCTCAAAAAATACCACCCAAATGAAAAGTTAGTCTGATCTCAAAAGACACATCGATGGGACACGAAATCCTTCGAAAAAAAACACCGACCCATATCGCCAAATCATCAAAGAAATAAAAAAGATGCGTTTTTTCCCTTTCTTTTGAGACCATGAAAAACATAGTAACACAAATCCTTCGGGAAAAAAAAACACCGACCCAAATCGCTAAATCATCAAAGAATCCAAAAAGAACCGTTTTTCATGCTTTTGAAACCATGAAAATCAGATGAAAGAAATGAATACCTTCAATAGAAACGGGAGTGATCGATCGACCCCACTTGGGGGAGGAAGAGGAGGCAGAAGAGAAGGGTCTCAAAGCGTACCCAAGGAATGGATTATGAAATGGTTTGCTTGGAGTAGGGCTGCAACTTGGGTCGGGTTGAACCCGAACCCGACGGGTTGAACCCGATTTTTACATGGGTTGGGTTGATCAAATCGGGTTCGGGTTTGGGTTCGGGTTGGTCAATTCGGGTTGACTCACAAATCGGGTTGGGTTCGGGTTGGCCTCCGACCCAACCCGACCCAACCCGAACCCATAAATTAATAGTTAAAAAAAGATCATGGCCGTTTATTTTGTAACTTCTAATATGGGTAGTCCAAATTTTAGGTAAACCTAGCTAATCTTATGAGTTGAGTGGGGTTGATTTATTTAATTTACACATCATGTTAGAAATTCGGGTTGGGTCGAGTTGGTTCAATTCGGGTTGAAAATCGGGTTGGGGTCGGGTTGGTCCAATTCGGGTTAAGTTGGGTTGGGTCGGGTTGGTTTATTTAATTTCGGGTTGGGTTCGGGTTGGTCCAATTCGGATTGAAAATCGGGTTGGGTCGGGTTAGGGTTGGGTCGTTTGGAATTCGGGTTGGGTTCGGGTTGCAGCCCTAGCTTGGAGGTGCTTATTTGCATCTAGCCCCCTGATATTTGTAGAGAACACGGATGGGTCCCCCAGATTTTGAGTCGGTTTATATGGGTTTGTCTAACCCCACCACAATGTTGTCTGATCCCACAACCCACAAAAAAAAAACTCAAAATACCAAATCAAAACACAAACCCTTCCTTCCTTCCCTGAGCTCTCTCCCCCCCCCCCCCTCCCCCTCGGCCACAGCCACCTCTATCGAGACTCCTCCGGCGAAGCTTTGTGTACACTATTGGCCTCCCTCGCCTCGCCGTGCGAGCCTCCCTATCAAAGAACAACATGAATTGTTTGGATTCAGATACACATATTAATTTTTGAATTTTGATATCTTCAGGGATATTTTTTAATTGACATGTTTAAATATTAACATTAAATTGGATAATCAAATGATATATCAGAGAGATATGAAAATTAATATTAAAAATTTTAAGGTTTATTATCTCTTTTAGATATCTTACATTGAAAATATTAAATAATATAATATATTATGATTGTGATTAATTATATAAGATAACAAATATGAACAATATATAATACAAATATAAATATTTTTATATTATATGTTGGATACAAATATTTTTCAGATCAGATATACTAATATCCATATCTGACACTCTCTGAATATTTGAATATCGTATATTTCTGATTTTTCGGATTTCTTTTCTTCCAATGATTGGCAGGCTTAACATGAATGATGAGCTGGGGCTCGGAAGGAGAAGAAATTATGAAAGGAGAGAAGAATGTAGAACTGAAGAAATTTGAGAAAAGTTTATGGGTGGTGAGATTAAAATTGAATTGTGTTTGTATATATACATAGGGTTGTGGGATTATGAAATTAGGGTGGTGTGTTTAGTTGGGATGTGGGATCAAAGAAATTTTTTTAGTTGTCATTTTATAATAATTTTTTTGAACAATTTATTTGATAATTATTAAAAAGAATTATTATATTCTTTATGTATATGAAATATGATATTTTATATCACATGTAAATGGGTTAAAAAATTAAGAGTGCATACACTTTTTAACATAATATGCATATATCTTATTAGATGATATTTACTTTTTTTTAAAAAAAATGTGTGATCTGAGTTTTGATTTGTAAAAATGACTGAGTCTAAATTTTTTTTTTTTTATAACACAAATGCTCGGATAAGGCCAGAACCACAATACTCAACCCAAAAGATTGTGTGCGATTTTTTCTCTCTACATACAATACAATGTGCAGAAAAATAAAAATATTATTACAAAAGAGAAGCTCCAAAAATTGATATATTGATAGAATATACTCTTATAATAAAAATATTCATATCTTTAATTTGACCCACTTTGATAAAATCTTCAAACATTCGCGATTTATATAACAAAATTAGATAAAATTCATTTAAGAGTACTTAATTTTTTTTTGAATCACATGAAATAGTTTCAACACTTTTGATTAGTAGTATATATAAATATAAAATTACATACTCTACCTCAATGATCAACCTCAAATAAAAAAAGAAAAAGAAAAAAAGAGAAGCTTGTTCATCCACCCATTCATGGATAAAACGTGCAATGTCTTCTATGCATTTTTTTCATGTTCATTTATACCATTTGCCTTCAACATTTATTTTGGTAGGAAATTGTTGGAACTTAATCTTACGACATCCTGTTGCAAATTTTCTTGTCAAGTACTGAACTACAGATCTAAACCCCAACTTGCTTCCAACAGTTTCTGCAATAATAGAATTTACATATAAAGTGGGCAATTATCCCCCTTAATCCCAGGCGCTGTCGGGCATATCGCAAGTGGGCAGTGGTCGTCGAGCTCCTTCCCCCACCACATGATCCCATCGATATTGTTGTTTTGCAACACGAAGTAACATAGGATTGCCATGAACATCACCCCCGCATCCAGCCCTGCTGAAAGCACGTAGTTGTGTCGTGCCCACCACCCCTTAAACCTCCTGTACATAAGTCTATCAATTATCAAATAAATATCCATATATGCAAAAAAAATTTATAAAATTATATATTTTTGTATTATATATTGTTCAAATTCATTATTGTCTTATATTTAAAAATCTGATCACCCAAACTAACCTCCAATGTGTCAAATTAGTATAGATGTGGAGACATGTAAATTATCTAAAAAATACTTCGAATCTCAAAAGAAATTCAATTTAAATATTAATATCCTGAATTATCATAAATATTAATGTTAAAATTATTTAACATATCTAGTCCATACCTATACACGACGAAGTTGAAGAACAACCCGACTGCTCCCCAGCAAATGTAGTTCACCGAGCGAGCGGGGGGCATTGCGCCCGTCGCGCCCAGAAGGATGGGCACATTGATGAGGCGAAGCCACTTCACGTTGGGGAAAGTGCGTGTGAGGACCCAGACAGGGATGGGCGCGAGGAGTCCGAGGAGGAAAAACCAGTTCATCTTTACGTAGAGGCCGAGGGGCCAAACATGCGGAGCGGGCCAACCACGCCCCATATGATGGAGGCATTGTAGAAGACCTCATCATTCGGGCACGTCCAGGGCCGGCCGTTGAGGAGGTTCCATTGGCGGTCACAGATGTTCTCTACAGATTCGAGAAGCCACCACGCCGTGCCAAAGCAGGTTGACGATGCCACCACCGTCCCAACTAGCTGGAGTGGTGACATTACACGCAATTTTTATATACAGTCTCATTTATAATTAATTTTCTTATTAGTGAAATATATAAATGCGTTTCATTTTTTTCATATACACACCAATATTATCTTGAACAAGAATGTTGATACACTCAATCTTATTTTTAGTCTAATTTATCATTTAAAAGTGATTGGATGTTATATATAAAACCTGAACGAGGAACATCGATTTGGGAGGGATCTTCATGTAATGGCCGAGCTTGAAGTCAGAGAGGAAAGCAATGGCCTGAGTCATACTTATGTATCCGTATGTCTTGAAGGCTACATTCGCTAATGGCTTCCCCGGATACAAATATCCAATGATCAGCTCTGTTATAACATTCAGTCCCGGTGTCTGTCACACACAAAATATATGAAATCAATTTTTTTGTAACACTCAATTTCAATTTGTTTTGTAGTCCCGTCAACAACGATCTCCAACCATATCTATATATAGGATAATACAATATGCACTGCATTATCATAGTATATATTATACTATCGTACAATATTCTTAATGTATATTTTATTTTTTATAACAATATATTTTGGGGATTTTTAGTTTTAAGTCCCCGTAAGCTATAGGATTTAGCGATCGATTTCTCACTTCTTCATATTTAGGTTTTAGTCCTTACATTAAGAATGAGTCTCTCCTAGGGACTAAAAAGCAAACTAAATAATTTAGGAATAGGTCCCTCTGAGGGACTAAAAAAGAACATATCATTTAAATGTAGGGACTAAAACCTAAATATGAAGAAGTGAGTGATCGATAGCTGAATCCTATAGTTTACGGAGACTTAAAACTAAAAATCTCTATATTTTTTAATGAGCAAATGTATGTTTTTTTTTAAAATAAAAAAACAGATGAGAACTACAGACGGCGGAGATGCGCACACATCATTTTCCAAGTGATTAACATATCTATTTGGGTTGTGATCATATATAAAGATTTATGTGAAGCAGACCAGGGATGCCATATATATAGTCTAGACATGAACTCGGAAAATCTGTTAAACAGTTATCCACGTTTCGTCTCAATTTTATAAAAATCCAATTAGTTAGTGATTGTAAACACGGTTGCAAACATGTTTTCAAATACCCCTAATTTAAGGTGTTATTTGGATAATAGAGATATAAACTATTTTAGGGGACAATAATTGTGGCTGTAGTTTAGTGGTGAGAATTTCACGTTGTGGCCGTGAAGACCTGGGCTCGAATCCCAGCAGCCACATTTTTTTGCAAACTGAGTTTCGGTTAAATAGGTAAGCACCTTCCACATTTTTTTGAAAGGGGTCAAGTGATCGAATCCTTAAGGGGGTTATTGGTTGATCGTGGATAAATTATGAAAAAAATGTGAATAATGTATGAATAATGATTTATAAAGGGTTAAAAATTTATTTGACTTCTAGGCCTCTAAATTTATAAGAGGTGATGACAATTGATTTAACAATAGAACCCTTTTGTACTAGTGGAATTGACTGGGTGGAATAACAAACATAAATGATTATTGAAAAGAGTGATTCAACTTTTCAATCATAAATGCCACTTCAAGATCTTCAAAAATTCATAAATGTAAGTTTTTTCGGACCACCTTTTCGAAAGCCAAAAAAAAAGTGAGATTTCCGTGAATCAAGATGTGTTCTCAAATGCACACTCAGAAAATTCTTGTGTATACCAAAGAAAATCCGTCATGACTAGATAATATAAAACAGCCAAGATGAGCACTCGTAGTTTTTTCATGTAAATTTTGATTAAAGTGAAGAGCATAAGCAATAAGAGCTAGAGTTTTAAAGTAGGGGTCTAGTTAATTAACATAACAATTTGCAACAAAGATGTCATGGGTTCGAATCTACACCATATATCCATCAAAAAAGATTTCTCAAGATCTTTTATATTATAATTAAATAGATTTACCTGGTTTGTCGTGGCAGTGATGATGCTGATGGGGAGGGTGAAGAGAAAAGCCAGACCGGCGGCCAAGAAGACCCCCCAATAAGGCAACTGAAGCTGCTGATCAAAGCCTTCACATGCGAACATGGTGAGACAGATCATGACAACCAACACCACGTAGAACCACCATTGCGGGACCTCCTCGTAGTTCTTCTTCATGATTCGGGTGTGGATGTCCCCGATTTTATCCCGGAATGCCGCCCTCGTCTGTTTCCAAATTGTCCTGCCAATGAGAAAACCATAATGGATAAATGAGATCCTCTGTATCATAGTTTGTTTGTTAGGGCAATGAGATGCATGGTTCTTTTGGAATTGTGTTTAGATTTTTAAACGCGGATCCAAACATATTTTCAGCATTTGACTTTTCAATCTTCTTCTTGTTTTCCAAGTAAAAAAACTAAATGATTGAAAAAATAATATAATAATATTTTTCAAATTTAAGAATCCCAATGTTTTTAATTGTGCATCCAAACGCAATCTCAATTTAAATGATTGTTTGGAAACCTATTTACGGGTGTTTTTCCTTTTGCAGAAATCAAAGAATCACAAACATTTGACCAAACAGCTTCAGACAAACATGCTACGCTAAAAATGTTAGTTTCATACCAAAAAAATACTTTTAAAAAGCAAAAAAAAAAAAAGAGCTTCATGGAAATCGAATTTTATTAGTTATTTTTTAACAAAATCATATTTTTCATACAAGTTCCAAACGGTCTTTAGATTCCAAAAGTGTTAAGATGTTTTTACAGAAATCATATGCAACGCAAATATGCAAATATATATTTCAAATGATCCCTATTTTTTAATAAAAAACAAAAAAAACATTTTTAGACATAAAATTTGAAAAATAAAAGAATTTGCAGTGATATAAAAGAAGGTATGTTTCATGATAATTTAATTATAAAAAAACAGCTAACTTTAAATAAAAGCTACTTATATTTTTATTAAACATAATTTGCTATTACACATGTGACACTTTCATGGATCCAAACAAAAAATCTAAAATATTTATATTTGTCAAACATAAAAAAAAATCACTATCAATATCGAACTGCATAACTTATAAGTCGAGCTTCACAATTTATGAATCAGAATGCACGAAGAATAACATTGTACTCAACAATTAGTTATACAATTGAATACTGATGACAGTGATGTACCCAAATCAAGAAATAATGGGAGGAGCATCACCTTCCATGGAAGAGGGCGACATGAGAAAGAGTAGCTGCCAAGGTGGCGAAGCTGAGCCCGTAAGTCAACACAAAGAAGATGCTGAGGTTGACCTTGCTGTACCCACCGTACGCGTCCAGATCCATCGAGAAGCTCTTCGCGTCCATCACCCTCGTCACGTTGTACCGACTCCCGTCGTCCGCGAACACGTGCGACGAAAAAATCGGGAACCTCTTCGCGCTGTACGCGTCCGTCCAGTACGCGACGGGCACGACCACGTACATGATGAGCACGAACCCGACCATTATGTTCAGGATCGCGAAGCCCGGGGTCGCTAACGGGCTGCCCAGGAACACCGCGACCGTGGCCCAGTCCAGCCCGAACGAGCCCAGGCCCAGCCCGTACAGGCCCGACCCGATTTGGTGGGCCGTGATGGAGTCCTTCCAGATCCAGCAGACGAAGGAGAGGGCGGTGATGGACTGGAAGAGGTAGTTGGGGACGATGTAGTAGGCGAAGCTGGTCACGAAGACGGCGAGGAAGAACTGGAGCCTAGTTAGGCCGCCTCCCTTTCGGCGCTTCTCCTCCTCGTGCAGGGCCCTGAGGGTTTGGAAGGGGAGTGGATCAGTATGAGTTTGGTAACTTTGATTCAAAAGATAATTTTTTTTTGTTTTTAGGAATTTAGTTCTTCGCGAATCCAAACTGACCACATGTGTCGTCCAACAACAAAAATGAGTTTCTTTTCAAAGAAAAATTTGTTTATTGACATCACGCGCACAATGATCAATCACTTTTAATTAGAGTTGCAACTTGGACAAACTGAATCCGAGGTAGGAAGTGTTTATTCGAGCTCAAATCCAACCTAATTTTCAACACAGCCCGACCCTTGGTAGAAAGTTACGATTCGAACGTAACCTAAGAAACCTGAATTTCTAGTCCGGGTTTGGGTTGGACACTGATAGGTTGGGTTATGCTACCAATTCAAATATATTCTTTTATTAACAATATAAACAAGTTTAAACATATAGATGTGAAGATTGAAATACTGAAAAATAAGTTTAAACATTCCAATCATTCAATTTAAACAAATTATATATATACTATCTAACTCGGTTGGGTCGGATTGCCTGAAATAACAACCGAACTCAACCTGGAAAATTATCTAATATGAATCCCTTAACTTGAACCCAGATTTTCTAACCTAAGCCGCTTGAAAATCAGGTTCAACCATCAAATTCAAGTTAGACCAAAACCCAAGTTGCAACCCTACTTTTTATGATTCATATCAAACAGCTGATCTAAAAACATATTTTCATCAAAACAACTCATGTGATTGTGAGAGAAATGGACCTGAAAAGAGAGACTTGGACCAGGTTGGCAGGCCACCACATATAGGGAGCATCCACAAGGTACCTCCTGAAGAGACCAGCCCAGCCATACCCTAACATCTAAACATTTTTTTTGGTTGATATAACAATTAAGAAATCCATTCAGTTTACATGAAACCTTAGGAGTTTTAAAAGCTTCTTCAGGGAACGTGATCAATCTGGATCCCATCAGGTCCCTTTAATCCTCAATGAGTGTGACATATCTTGTAACATTTTCAGTTACATATCAGTCTTGTATTAAGGACCGATAAGACCTGATGGGATCCAGGTATAAGGAAACTCACCTGGGTTGTTTGAGATAAGATCATCGCGGCAATGGGGTTAAGTTTTCGGTTATAAAATGCCTTTGCCTTAACTATATTGATTATATTGACTGCATAGACACCCCCGGCGCCCGCATTAGCAAAAATGGTGATCAAGCAGTGCTCTTTGATGTTGAAAGGCCCCGGATTCAGTGAAAACGACCACCCGGTGAACGGAATTCTTATTGATTTGTCCGGGAGCGTCGCCGCCATTAGCTTTCCCAACGGGAGAACGGCGATTTGGGCTGATATGGATGTTATGGTGAGCGGATTCTCACGATAGTTGAAGAACTGGTTGAGGAAGGCGAGGAGCGCGCATGATATGAGGCCTAGGACCCACATCCGGAATGTCAGGACGGGGAGATCTTTGTCGTCGGTGATCGGAACCGTCAGTCGTACTTCCTCTATCGGGCAATCATTCGCCGCCTCATCTGCAAAAACAACATTTTTCAAACCTCAGCTAATTAAACTGCAGGCTAAACTTTGAATTCCATAAATGGAAATATCATAACGCGATGTAGAAATTTTTTTAAAAGTAGTCATGAAATTCTTATTCGAATATCAGAATGCTTTTGACAGGTTCTCACCACTTTGAAATCATCGCCACGAGGATTGATGTGAAAGTAAACCATATTTGTTAGTTCACCTGCACTTTCACCTATATGTTGTATTCTATGTAGTATATAGAGTCCACTTTGCAATACAAATCATTACCTCTTATAAAATGCATAAGAGAGAATAATAATGGTTGGGGCCACAAATCCAGCCACTTCATTGAAGAAAACACCATGTAGCATTAAATTGAACTCATAAATTGGATTGAATCATGAAAATATGAGTTGAATTAAATAGCTCATAAATCGATTTTGAACTCCATTTTATAACATTAAATTTAACTGAAAACCTTTTGCATTGAATTGAACTTGATCACGTAAATTTTAACTTGAGTTAAAATAAATGATAAAATCAAACTAAACAATCCATGAATCGAATTGAATCATTTAAGAGTTATTTCCTTCTACTTGTTAGTCCCCCAACCTGATATAACTGGTCCTGACCCATGACACACACAACAGACATTACATTATGATTTCGTACAATGTCATAATGCAGTGGAAACCATCAATTGTGAGCTGTTTATGGGAAAGAAAAAACATTGTGAAAATCCAATAGAAGAGAAATGCCTGATATTTCTGTAATCCGATTCTTCTCTTCGGATTTCTCCTTCGGGAACTCTTGATCATTCTCCTCATATGTACCCATCTCTCTCTCTCTCTCTCTCTCTCTCTCAAATTCTCTCCAAGTCTCTCTTTCTGATTGTAAAGATTCACTATAAATTAAAATTTAGAAGACATGGAAGATACTACTTCCTCCCATTGGAAACGCCGTCCACAGCACAGCCCTTTTGTAGGTGGTACATCTCCCATTGAAAAGTGACAAATTATTCCATAGTATATGGTTATTTTAGTATTAGATGAAAAATAAGTCATTTTATATTTTATTATGTTTTTAGTTATTTCGTTAAAAACGTAATATGATATTTTTTTTGTTGTTTAGTTGATCAATGTTCAGTTGTTGATAAAACGTGAATAAGATAAGGATTTATAAAAAGTTAAAAAATGATTTGAAACGTGAACCCCTGATTTTGATAATATGTGATTTAATATGTGGACATCTCTTATACTAGAGAAACAACACAATTTCAAAAGAACCTCGTATATCGTTATCAGTTTATTTTCACTTATTCTAGCATAATTGTACCTATCTAGCTATTCCTCATAAACAAATAGGTTTTGGGGGCGTATTCACCTCTATTCCATTCCATTCCCTACCTATTCCACTACCCAATCAACCCCTCCTTCCTTTTGGTGTTTTCAATGCAAAGAAAATTAAGATTCCAAGGCTCCATGGCGTTTCTTTGTTGTTCACATCCCTCATTTTGTCTTCATTTGTTCAGCTTTTTTTTTAGTTGATAATATATGGACTGCACGCTCTCTATAAACTCAGGCCGGTGGCAGGAAAATGGTTATCATTCCAAGTATCTTTCAAGAATCCAAGGACTTGGGAAATTTTGTATACATCAAACTCATACTACAGTTTCATATATGTACATCATATTTATAACTCTTCGCATGGTTACTTTGTATTTAGGGTACTAATACTCACAATCATGTTTACAGTCTTACATTGTCTGCAATCTCATATATGTTAATAGTTGTTCAATTAGAAATATATATATACATCATCAATTCATTAGAATATATATTTTACTTTTTATAAAAATAAATACATTATTAGATGATATATGGTATTTAAAAAATCAATACAAAAACAACCTAAAAGTTTTTTTTGTTAAATGTATTAATTTCTCGTCCTAATGAATCATAATATATCTGAAAAATAGTTCAATTTCTCCCACATTTTATCATTTCCTGTACTCTCATCGTATTGAACAAAATCCTCACTGAATATTTGATGCTACTATGACTCTTGATTGCTATTTTTGTTGGCTGACATAACAATGGAGACTTCTGATTTGGGCCGGCTTTTGGAGATTCTGAGAATTAATTGTTTTAATAACTTCTTGTTTTTAGTGATAAAAGGATTTGATTTGATGAAAATGTGTTAAAAAACCAATTGATATTAGAATACTAATAGATTGCTAATCAAGATTATATCAACATCATATGGTTCATAATCAGAGAATACGGCCTACCGACGTCAAATTATAATAGTTTGTTTTTAATCAAACATTGTTTTATAAGACCATCATAAAAAGATTGTTTAAGGTGGCCTTCTGACTCAAATAATTGTATCTTATGTTTCTGATAGTTTTGTTTTAATTATGTGAAGAAAATGAGGAAGAGTATTTTTAGGCCCCAGGTTTTTTTTGGCGGGGATAAGTGATGGGATAAATAAATATGATTAGAAAACAATTTATTATGTTTGCTATACAAAAAATCAGGTTATTGTGTGTCGTGATTTTGTATCCAAAGTATGAATTTGATTTTTTTTTAACGTAAATGTTGAAATAACAATAATAATAATTGACATAATAATGATACCAATGAAATAAGACATGTTCTGATTGATTGTGTTTTTAGTTATGCTCATTGAAAATTGTTTTGTTGTTTGGTTAAACATGGATAAGTTATGAATAAAATATGAATAATTAAAATACGAATAAGGATTTATATAAGATAAAAAAAAATAATGTTATGTGATTTGACATGTAAATAGATTTAAAATATCTATACTAATTTATTCACATGTTCTATCATAATTTACCCACATATTTCCTTGCAAATTAAACAAATAGGTTTTTTGGGCTTATTTACTGCTATTCCACCCTATTTCACATCAATTCTTCTACCTCAACATGGGATTTGGGGCAATTCCCAAAGGGGAATTACAGAAATATGAATTCAGACGCACTGTTTCTGTTCCACAGAGACTTGCTTATTATAAACTAAGGAGCAAAAAAAAAGTGCAAATAATGCCACTAACACGTTGATATGTAATTGGTAGGTAAATAAGACTTTATTTTAAATATCCAATCTGTGCAGTGCAGAGCTTTACAAAAACATCAACTTGTGCAACTACAAAAAAATAATGGTATATCGCTATCATTTCCTTCAACTCATCAATTTATAAAGATGTGTTGTCCCTGCTGATTGGAAGTCGATGTTTGGCGCCTAATGTTTCAACCTCTTCAGCTTCTTCATGGTCTGTGAGTACATCAACTGGATTATGAGAACATATTTCGGACGGGACGTTGATGCCTATAAAGCCCACCAAAACTGCGGCGGCACCAATGTAGTCCATCATATGAGGTGCATGGCCCCTTATGCCGTCCACAATGGCAGCTAAAGGGACCTGTATCGCTAGACCGGCTGTCGCGACAGTGGTTGTTGTCAAAAGAACAGCCTTCGCCCACAAATAATCGCTAAACACGTTGTCAAGCAGACCTGATCAAAAGAGAACCACCCAACAAATTTGTTAAAACTTTGTTCAGCTGTGTTTTTGTTAGACTGGCTGGATTTGAAATTACAACATAATACCTAGTTTACATTGATTGATTGAACAATGGATTAACCTTTTTTTGGAAGAATGGCTTAGTTTCTACAAAACCCAAAAACCAGAATCAATGCTCACTATTCTAGTCGTTTCAACAGTGTATACATTTTGAGAAGAGAAGTCATGGATGAACCAAGTAAAAAGTAATGAATATCTATACAACCTCTAGAACTAGGTTGGATTAACCATCCTTTAATTCATTATGTGGTTTATAGGGTCCAGGATGATAAGATTTTAAGGATAAATTATGCCATTTTAGAGGAAAAAGCATGTTGATCTTTGGGATAAAAATAGGAGATAAATGTTATTCCACCCTTTACACCTAGAACAAAAAAATCCACATTTCAATTCAAAATTAGGACAATGGCCCATGACTCGATGCTTTATCCCGATTTGTTTTTATAATGAACAAGATATATTACACCTTTATCCCGCCACTTACCCTTTATCTGGCCACTTATTCCCTAGCTAAAGTAGGTCTAAGAGGTCTTGTATGCTGCTAGATTATGTGGATTTCCAAGCGGCGCTAAATATGGTTGCCTACTGTACTACTTATTCAGAAGTGAATAATTTATTGGTTTTTCAAATTAAATACATACATGACACGTGTGTGTATCGCAAGTCACAAATATGATAGCTGCACATAGCCCCAACATTTATGGTCAGTGCTAATCAGAATAATGTTTTTGGTGTAGGGTGTAAGCTGGTGGTGCTATATTGTTATGCATCAGGTGTTGGATATAAATGCCATGACATTCTATTGGAAGGCTCCGAAACCCCCAATAACAACCTTAAGCATAAGAGTGTTTTTTGAATTGAATATAATTGTTTACTAGTGAATAAAATTAAAACTAATGCAGCAAGTCAATAAGTCAAGAGTAAGTGGAAATACCTTTTCCAACAATGAGTCCAATTTGGTCCCAGTTCAGCTTATGAAATGACACTAGCTTTGTGAAATTCAGTACAAGTGCTACAGGGAAGAAAATCAAGAGGTTGAAAAGCCCAAGAAATCCAAGAAACTGAGCCATACTGGCCCGACCTTCTCCATTTTTCTCATCCGGAAGCTTTACACGAATTAAGGTGATGTAAACAGCATATAAAGCAGAAGACATCAAAGCCAAAATGTCCCCTAACAGTGGACTTGATGCAACTGAATTTTGTGATCCCGTCGCTGAATCACCCAAACTGACTATCACAGTCCCTCCCATGCATAGAAGAACACTGAATAGTTTCACCCACGTAAACATCTCACCTAAACATGCTATAGAGACCAAGAAAGTGAAGAGGCTGGATGCAGTGCTTAAGATAGTGTTTGACTGCAGAAAAAAAAGAAGAGAATCTTAAATTCACCAAAAATAGGCATTAAAAATAAATAAAATTAATATGAAATGAGAATGGATCAGTGGACTACCGTAACGGTTGTATACTTGAGAGAGAGATTGAAGGTGAGTTGTGCAAAGAACCAAAATGGACAAACCCAAAGGCTGGCTTTAGCCACTCGAGTTCGAGTCCAACGCCCTTTCGAATCCAACTGCTGGCTATTATCACTACCTATCATGAGTATTCCTGATTTTGTTGGAGTATCATCTTCATCTACCAATGTAGTTTCAGTCTTGTGATGTCCAGAATATGTGCTATCACCATCAAGACCTGTGCCTTCTGGGTCTACAACTGTATTATTATCACTCATTTGAAGAAGAACATCACTTTCAGGATCTGTCACTAGTTGTAAATCAGGGTTGCTTTTTCTAGGTTTCCAGAACCACAAATTATCAAAAGAATCCTCAAAGTAACGGGCAACCTCAACGATGGGAATGTATATCACAAATAACGAGTTGCAAATGTAGGTGATGATGAATGGAGAGATGCCCTCATCCACAACAGTTTGCACTATATAACTAGCCCCGATCCAAATGACTGCAACAGCAAGTATGTATGTCAAACCCAAAGCCCATCTCCATGTCGAACTGTCCATATATTTAAACAACCAAGTTTATATCAGATCAGAAGATATTTGCTCCCACTTAGTCAGGACTCTAGAATCAATACCACCATTGATCTGAACTCAATCACGTTTCTGCACATATAGATAACCTGAGAAAGACAAGAAAAAGAAGATCAATTCAAAACATAATTGTACAAATATAAGCTTATATAATCACATGAAGATAAAAGCTGCAAAAGCAGGATTATTCATGCGACGCATGTTAGTCCAGCCTACTCATTCAATAAATTTTATACAAGAATTATGGATAGACCCTTCTTAACAATTTCTATTCATGCAATCAAAGTTGATTCAATTGGCTTTTTTGTATTCCCAAACGTGCATTTGAGTTTTTGACAGATTGAAATAATAGGGAACCGATACCATACACGCTTAGATGTGTATGACAGGTTTTTATTTCATGACAAGGAACCCTAACATTAGTCGAGAAAATGTCATATGCACATAACCACCCGCAAACCATGAGCATCAAGTGATTCGACTAGAGACCTCTGGGGGGTAAACTCATGACTCTAGCCGAAGAGCCAAACTCTGTGGGTTTATTATGAGATATAATTTTGATATCACCACAAATAGACCTTTGCAAATATTGGGGAGCACATTAAGATAAGAAATTTCATGGACATGCAAATTTGTGTTTTTCGAGGAAGCCTGTGTTTGGCAAATAATTACAATGATTCGTTTTGATGCGGAATATAAAGTTTTGGATATAAAAACAGAGGGAAAATACCCTTAACCATGAAGATGGACACGAACACATAGAAAACATGAAACAACAAGATATTCCAAAAAGATAAAAAAAAATTCCATTCAAACATGACCCACAAAAAAAAAATCCACTGATCCAATTAAAGGAAAAACAAAATCAAACACATAAAGAAACAAAGAAATAAACATGAATTGACGAAGAACGGCCATTGAATCAATAAATCAAACAGACAATAGGAGACAAGAAGAGGATCAGAACCTAATCAGTTAGCATAAGATCTTCAGAATCTTATTCAAATGATGTTTTGATTTGATGCTGGTCTGATTTGATTTAGGTCAGATGTTAGGGTTGATTTTCAGCGTATATTGGGGATTCACAACTCCAAAGGATTCAATAAAGTAAAAATGACTAAAAGACATTGAAAGAATTTAATCAAGAACTCATACGAAACGAATTAATATCAATTTTTATAAACATAAAATAATAATATTTGAACCTTAAATTGGGGAAAAATTTGGAAGCCCGTAGAGCAATGGATCTCCCGTTCTCTCTCCGACACTGAAAAAAATAAAAGTCGCACGAGATCGTCAAAACTTGAAATAATTTTTGTCGCCGTCCTCACGCGTGTGCGAAAATGCCCTTCAATTATACGTTTCTAAGGCAGCGTTCTGCGATTCCGCAGCATTTACAATTGCAGGAAGCTGATTCAGTGATTACAAACAAATAATATTTAAAAATTATAATTTTAGAAAGCTTGGAGAGACAGCTTCTTGCAATTGCAGTTTTAAACCATGCAGAAAATCAGTTTTACAATCACGTTATTAAACGCTAAACTTATTTGGATGGATGAGAGAATAAAGGAGGAATAAAGAAGAATAATATTTAAAAAATGTTTTTTTTGTAAGGAATAAAGAGGATAGTTATGTCAGAATATATGAGAATAAGCTGAAATTGTTGTGAAAGTGGTGGATAACTACCACTCCTCTAAGCCATAACATCCCCCACTCTTCAACTCCATAACCCCTCTCATTCAACTCCATAACCTCCACTATTAATCACCTCACTATCTACCCACTCACCTCTATAGACTTGTAACTCCCCACCTTTGGAATTTTTCCATGGACCCTATAAATTGAGGGGTTTGTAATCTATTCAATAACCAATCAACAAGTGAAGAATAAATTATCTCTCTACTTCTCTTCTCTATATGCTTGTGTGTTTTGTTTATGTACTTTTATGTTCATGTATTATAGTTAGTTTACAACACGTTATCAGCACGAATAAGCTCTTATTTGATTCAAGCACTCAAGATGTTAAAGAGATCTTCAAAGGTTTGTAATTTGGTGAGTTCATGAGATCTCCAAATATTTGTATTGGTGAGTTCATAAAATTATATATTTTTTCTATAAAAAAAATAGATTCCCAAAAATTTATATTTTTGGTGAATGTATGATATTCAAATCATCATGATTTATCTTATTTTATATTTTGTACACAACATGATAGAAAATTGTATGATTTTCTTTTTTATAAAGAAAAATGGGTTTTCTTACTATATGCTACATAATTAAATATATCCATGCGTTGCATTCTTTTATAGATTTGTTTTAAGAATGCATTTCTTTATGCATATTCTATATCATAGTATTAAAAAAAATGTTTTGGCCATGTAATCTCATCTTCGTGATTAATATGCGCATGGATCCATGATTTGTAATCAAACCCAATAATTCATGCATTTTATTATATAGCTGTCGTTTCATATATGCATGTGTTTTATTTTGTCTTTAGTGCATGTATAAATTCAAAATGGATGCATCTACCAGGAAGGTTTGTATTCGGTGGGTTGTTAATGATCTCCATAAAAAAAATTCTCTAATGCATTATATCCATAATGAATTCACTGTTGTTATAAGCATGACATGTCATCCTTGTTGAATTCATGAATGATTCTATTAGCACGAGTAGAACTCATTATATTCACCATCATGCCCCATTTGAAAACACCGTGATTCCTTTGTGTATTTTTAATAATGAAAATTAAAGGTTTTCCCCGGACTTCAACATGGATTTCATTTTTGTATGTGGCATAAATATCTTCTTAATCAGTTTATTTATTCAACATATATAGTGTTTCAATTATTATATGTGGTTACAATACCGTGACATGCTATGCCATATATTACTTTCAATCATATTAGTATCAATCTGTTCCATATTCATATATATGTAAAAAAAAAGTTTTGGCTAAGATGATTAAAATTTGTAGCTTAAATTTTTTTTTCTGGTAGACTATGGAATTATATTTTGATGTTTCACTTATTGCTTAGATTTGTGCTAACATCAATCCTTATTCATTGTATCAATTAATTTGATATTTATAAATATTTGATTTGTGATTCATTTTAATGTTACAATGTCATGTGTCCCTATAGGACCATACAAAAATTGTATTTACATGGATCCCTGAAGGACCATGTAGAAACTATGAATAATGTGTCCCAATAGGATCATGTAAATTTTATTTTATTTTATCTTTAAAGGACTACAAAAAAAAATTGTGTACATGGATCCTTGAAGGATCATGTAAAATTATGATTATATTAGTCCCTGAATGACCAAGTAAAAGTCATTATATTACTTTATAGGAGCATACAAAAATTGTGTTTACATGGATCCCTGAAGGACCATATAAAAGTTATGAATTATGTGTTCCAGTAGGACCATGCAAATTTTATTTTATTTTGTCCCTGAAGGAATATACAAAAATTATTACATGGATCTTTGGAGGTTCATGTGAAAGATATGATTAGAATGTGTCCCTGAAGGACGGTATAATTTTTATTCCCGAAGGATATATATACACAAATCATGATTGCTCGTGTCCCTGTAGGACCAAACAAAAGTTATATGATATATTTTTTGGGTCCTTAGAGGACCAAAATGAAAAAAAAATTTACATAGATCCTTGAAGGACTGTATTTAAATTATGATTATATGAATCCCTGAAGGACCATATAAAATTTTATTTTATTTTATCTTTGAAGGACTACATACAATTTTATTATCCCTCAAGCATTATATATAATTAATGGCTACTTGAGTCATGTAGGAGTATACAAAAGTTATGAAATTTTTATGGGTCTCTAAAGGATCATATAAAAAAAAAAAGATGGCTACATGTATCTCAGTAGGAACATGTAAAAATTGTGATTAGCTTTCACCATCATAATATAGAGGATTTAAATATTAAATTCTCATTGTGAAAAGTCCACCGACCATTGTGTCTCAAAGATACTCCAGTAGTAGCAATGTCGAAAGCAAAAATATTATTATCAAATTTTATATCTTCTCATTGCTGAATAATGAGCTTTGATAATAATATAAATAAAAAAAATCATGAAACCCGATCTATTAACTCAGCATCGTTGCCTGAAGCAAATGCATTTTATTTTATTTTATTTTGAGCAATGGACATGGTCAAGGGTTATTTCATGGTTTATATAACCACAACAATAGTAGAGATGACAAGTTATTTGAAACCACCAGAAGTGGAATGCTATTGAAGAAAGCAAGGGAAAAGTTTGCATAATAAACCCCTAAAATGCAGAAAAAATTATTGTCATCTATGTGGTACTTCATAACATAATTTTGGTCACTTACTTGAAGTACGTCCAAATCTTTAAATTGGTTGCGTACCTGAAGTATGCTTAAACTCTTTATTGGTCATGTACTTCATATATGATTAGATATTTGTCAATTTTATATTTACGTCTTTATTTTTCTTTATTATATGAAATGCACTTTCATATTTATCTTATTTTTTTAGTTTAATATTAATTAATGCAAATGATAATATTATTTTTAGTATTACAAACTTGATCGAATGCTCTAGAAGAGCAGATATCATATTATCAATATATACAAAATTTTGTATCAACGATACATTGTATTCATGTAGATCCAGAAGAAGTCTACTGAATATACCTATCTCAAGATATGCCATTTTAAAATTATGGAGTATCTATACATTAATAATGTCTCATGTTAGAAGCATACATTAGAAAAATTTTATGCTCTCTCTTAAGGGTTATAATATAAATATCATAATTACTCATATGAACCAGAAGTTCTATGATCTTTATGATTTGACATGACCATCTCAGATATCCATGGTACACGATAATGCATTGAACTATTCATTTGGGCGTATACTAAAGAACCAGAAGATTCTTTTCCTCGATGATAGTTTTTACCGCATGATTTACGGATTGTCATTTTAATGAGACAATATTTTTGTCGTTAGAGGGAGGGAAGAATGTACCTGAAGTACGATATGTTCCTAAAGAACGACGAGAATTATCGTGGAATTCATCCACTCTGTCTCATCTAGACTCACGTACCACTCAACGTGAAAATCAAATTCCTAATGCATGCCAGAAGCGTGATAGATCAATAGGTTCAAAAGAATAAGCTCCCCATAAGTGGAGATCAAATGAAAAATCATGCTCTAATAATGATCCAGAAGAAGTTATACATAATGCTCCAGAAGAGATTATGAACAATAGATCCACTTTCTCTAAAACTCCAGAAGAGTATAATATCCCTGAAGAGAAACGAGTTCCAGAAGTGACAAACTCTTGAAGAGGAAAAGGTACCTAATAATATTGAGATCTCTGTATTTTATATGCATATAAGAGAAATGTGGAATCGCAAATAAATGATCATCGATGACATACTATTGAAATTTCAAAGGGCGATGATTACAATGAACCACACAGCATAAATGAATGTCGACAACCAAAGTGGAAAGATGCTATTAAAGCAGAATTGAGTTTTCTTGAAAAGTGGTATATTCGAACCTATAATACATACCCCAAAAGATGTTAACCCTGAAGGTTACAAATGGGTGTTTGTAAGAAAACGAAATGAGAAAATAAAATTACTAGATATAAGGCACAAGGTTTCCTGCAGAAACCTGGGATTTGAATACGAAGAAACATACTCATAAGTCATGGATACAATAACGTTCCATTACTTAGAAAGTCTCGAAGTTTCTGAAAAACTTGATATGAGACTAATGGACGAAGTAACAACTTATCTATATGGGAATTTATATGAATCCCTGAAGGATATAAATTGCCTAAAACAAAAATCAAAGAGTATGTACTCAATAAAGCTAAGACGTTCATTGTACAGCTTAACGCAGTAGGTACAACCGTCTTAGTGAATACTTGATGAAAGCAGGATATGAAAACAATTTCATTTGCCCGTGTGTCCTTATAAATATATCTAGTAAGGGATTTGCTATTTTGACAATTTATGTTGATAATATAATTTCAATTGAGACTCCTGAAGAGCTCAACAAAACTTCAGAATATCTTATGAATGGATTCGAAATGAAAGATCTTGGAAAAACAAGATATTGTCTGGCCTGCAGATTGAGCGGAGTTCAAATGGGATACTTTTTCATCAAACAACATATGTTGAAAAAAATCCTGAAGCATTTTAATATGGACAAATGTTATCCATTAAGTACTCCTATGGTGGTATGGTCACTTGACCCAAAGAATGACTTTTTTTTCGTCCAAAAGAAGATACAAAAAATCTTCTTGGTCCTGAAGTACCATATCTTAGTGCAATTGGTGCTTTATTATAATTGGCCAATGCACTAGACCTGACATTGCATTTTCAGTTAACTTATTGGCCAGATTTACCTCTGCACCAACTCGAAGGCATTGGAATGATGTGAAGCACATTTTTCGTTATCTTCGTGGAACGTCAGACATGGGCCTATTCTATGCAAAAGATTCCAATAATGGTGCACAATTGAAGGGTTATGCAGATTCAGGATATCTTTCAGATCCTCACAAGGCTCGCTCACAAACAGGTATGTATTCACTTGCGGTGGCACACGATCTCTTGGCGATCTACGAAACAGACTTTGGTCGCCACGTCTTCTAATCACTCTGAGATTCTTGCACTCCACGAAGCAAGTCGGAATGCGTGTGGATAAGGTCTTTGGTTCATCATATTCGTACTGCATGCGGACTATCTCTCATTACAGATGTTCCAACAACTATTTATGAAGACAATGCAGCATGCATTGCTCAAATCAAATGGGGATATATCAAGGGTGATAGAACGAAGCATATTTCTAAAATTCTTTTACACTCATGAGCTCCAGCAGAGACATGAAATTGATGTTCAACAAATTCAGTCAAAGGACAATCTTGCAGATTTGTTCATTAAAGCTTTGTCGACGTCAACATCAAGAAGCTGGTGTATAACATCGGGATGCGACGAGTTAGCGACCAAAATTCTTGAAATCTTGTACTTATGAGGGGGAGTAATTTTTTGATGACATTTTGCGAACTGTACTCTTTTTCCTTCGCCTAGGTTTTGTCCCAATGGGTTTTCCTGGCAAGGTTTTAACGAGGCAGTGTTAAACGCATACACCATTATACGATTAAGTTAAATTGTACTCTTTTTCCTTCGCTTTGGTTTTTTCTCACTGGGTTTTCCAAGCAAGGTTTTAATGAGGCAATTATCTTAGCGTGGTGGTCATCCAAGGGGGAGTGTTGTGAAAGTGGTGGATAACCACCACTCCTCTAAGCCATAACATCCCCCACTCTTCAACTCCATAACCCCTCTCATTCAACTCCATAACCCCCACTATTAATCACCCCACTATCTACCCACTCACCTCTATAGACTTGTAACTTCTCACCTTTAGGATTCTTCCATGGACCCTATAAATTGAGGGGTTTGTAATCTATTCAATAACCAATCAACAAGTGAAGAATAAATCATCTCTCTACTTCTCTTCTCTATATGCTTGTGTGCTTTGTTTATGTACTTTTATGTTCATGTATTATAGTTAGTTTACAACAGAAATTGATATTTCAAGTTTTTTCTAAATGTGTTATTCTACTCCATCTATTTCATTTGTATAAGAGGGACTCACATTTCAAATTAATTGTCATTATCTTTATTAAATCAAGAGAGCCATGTCAAATTAATTTTTTACATTTTATAAATCATTATTTACTTTTTATGCACAACTTATTAATTATCAACTAAACAAAAAAAATTATTACATTTCTCAAAAAAAAAAAACTAAAAACATAATCAAGCAAAAAATGATTTATTTTTACCTATATTAGAATAATAATCTATCTTGTAATAGTTTATGCCACTATCTAAATGGGGACTACGTAAGTGAATAAAATATATATTATTAAGTATATAAAATAATATGTATATCAATGGACAAGTTATCTATCGCATAATAGTTAATTTCACACATATCAAATCACACATGTTAATTTATTGATCTTTTATAAATTTTTATAGACATCGTATTCACATTTTATTCACAACTTATCAATAATCTATCAACAAAACAAACACTTTATTATTATGTTTTTGAATGAGAATAACTAAAATAACTTATTCTACTGATAAAATTATCTACACTAGAATAGTTATCATCGTAGAATTTTATATGGCTAACCAAATAATCGCAGTTCTATACCAAATTACAATTAAAAATGAACATATCTTGATGGATGTGACATCACAACAATCATATAAGTCAATATTCATGTTCTATCTTAAATCAATCGAATACATATATTAATTTTATGTTCGAATATACAAATATTTTTTATTAATCGAAAGGTTTAATGATGGATTGGCAATTGAATTCCAAAAGGTTTAATGATATTAATTTTTACTCTCTCTCTCTCTCTCTCTTATATACAACCTTTACGGGAAACAACTCTCATACTCCAATAAACTAAAAACGTCTACAAAGTCTATAGACAGAGAATGTAAAATTCTAAGTATATACTCAATAATGTGATTACATAACACTAACAGGGTATATGAAACTAGAATTTGGCTGAATAAAAAACTCTGAACAACTTTGATAAAATCCTGAGCCAAACCTATAATTATTAAACTAAAAACGTCTACAAAGTCTATAGCCAAAAAACCACAAATGAGCTACAAATAGAAGATATTCTAATTTGGCTGACAATTTTTTTTTCTCTACAGTGTATTTATATATCCTTCAAAAAAGAGATCTACAAAACCTGGCAAAAAAAAAAAAACCTGGAATCCCATCGACCTAAAGAAATCTCGAAACTTAGATGTGATGGAAGTGATCCTCTTTCTACCTTTGATAAGGGTGGTAACGACTACCACCACCGAAACCTCCCCTACTGCCATATATTCCACCAGCACCATAACCAGAATCATAACCGCCACCATAGCTAGAACCACCATAATCCTCATCTCCACGGCCATAGCCACCTAAACCTCCTCCACCATAACCTCCACCAAGCCCGCCCCTATAGGATCCAAAGCGACTAGAATAGCCAAGGGGAGAGTCCCCCCAATAACTGCCTAGGCCACCTCCACCGAAACTCCCATAACTACCAAATTCACCACCATAACCACCAAGCCTACCAAGTGCTCCCAGGGTCCTATAGGGGCCCGGGCCGAAGCCACCCCCACCAAAACCACTATATGGGTCGGGGCCAAATCCACCATAGGCATCGACGAAAGGACAGCTCCTATAATGGCTAGTGTATGCAGGGCCAGGAGGGTTTGAGGTTTTCTTTGGTTCAGCCTTCTTGACCTCCACCTACAACAAAGGAAGAAATATTAACCTAAAATCTGCAAAGGTTGCTACCAACTGAGCCATGACTTGGAACTGTGATGCAATCAGCCTAACAAAACAGAAGTTCAGTAATATTGCATGACGAAACATATTTCCAGTGATAAAGATCATCATAATGTAAAGTATGAGAAGCAAGTGTGATGTCATACACACCAGAAACAAATCACAGATTTTTACTCTCACCTGACTTCCAGCAAAATCAATCATATTGCCATTAGCTAATAAATCATCTACAACTTGCTCACTGTCAAAGACTAAAACCAAAGCCTCGAGATCGGCTGGTACTGTGGTCACGTATAATCTGGTGATCCACAACCTTCCCATATGTTGAAAAATGATCCTTGAACTCATCTGTTAAGTTAAATGTGCATCAAATTGTGAGATTAGATTAACAAAAAGAGACTAGAATACAGATTTATTTTAAGAGAGGAGGAGAGAGCGAATATGCATGAAGAATACCATCTGTGGTTGTTGGCGGTATCCCACCAACAAAAATCATTTTTGTTTTGAAGTCCTTAGATTGGACAGACCCCTTAGGAATGGTCCTCTTAATTTCGACCTGTAAAAATTGTTATTTCAAAACAAAAAAGAAGAATATATTAGTTCTCAGGGAATAACACAAAGCTGACTCCTCTAATTGATCTCATGTGTGATAGTGTAAAAGCAGAAGCATTATATCCAATCCAATTATTAAAATTAGAAAATAACAATGTCATAAATAGAAGAATGTCGGAAACAAACAGAATTATTTGGCACGTATAAATAGATCATGGGATAATAAATTGTGTCATTGATGAAGATACCATCACATGATATAAAAATATACATTACTTGTAGATGCACCATAAATGGATGCACCATAAATGGATGCACACACTTACATAAACTGACAAATAACCATGGATGAAGCTGGTTTGAATTAGGAGTTAAAGATGGACCAAGTAATTGGAAATTTAAATTTCTCATAAAATTGATTAAATGGGATTTTATATGGGTTTCTCAAAATCAATTTACTGTACACTAAAACAATTGTTTCACAGAACAAACAGAGGTATCACTACCCTAAGGCTGCACTATTTTTGAGCAATAAGAGATATAAATGTAAAAACAACTTTATAACTGATTTTATTATATTCCAGAAAAGATAAGATATTTCCAGGTTTTTGAAGCACAAATAAAGGAATGGAGTTAATGGTTGAGGAGAAAATATATGTCAACTGTCAAGTATCAAATATACACAATGATGGAATATGTGACAACATAGAATTGCAAACTAACGAAATGATATTCACAAGCAACATGTGAAACAGGCATTCCTCTGTGTCTCATTTGGTAGAAGATTGTCCCACATTTTTGTTTAAAAATAATGGAAACATAAAACATCTAATTAAACTCTATAAATCCATAGAACATCCAATGAAAATCATTAAATAAATCCAGATTTATATTATAAAAAGATATTTTAATCAAAATAACTCGATGATAAAAAATCTCAGTTTTACATGTCCATCATATAAAAAATGTTTCCCAATTCATGTTGTGTAAATTTATCATAAAATCATTTATAAAGTTCTTCCCATGGCATATCATTAACTCATTTGTTGCCTCATATACAAGATCTCCAAACAATTATAATAATAAACAATGTACAACAAACTACAGATTCAGACTTTAACCCATAATATCTCAGAGCAGACAAGGCTTACTTCTTTTCCATTAAGGACATGATTGTCCTGAATGACATCATCAACCACTGAAGGGTCAGCATAGGTGATAAACCCAAACCCCCTCGGCTGCCCAGTATGTCGGTCCTTCATTATCACAGAATCTATTATCTCTCCATATTTCCCAAAGTGCTTTATGAACGTGGCTGATTAGATCAGGAAATGTCAGAAACACAAATGATAGCACAATAACAGTTCATATGAAGAGAACACAGCAAGGAAGTAATAACAGGTGAAAATACAATTGGGATGGCACCACCAACACCATTATCAAAGAGTTGATTATAAGCCCAGTGATCCACCATATACACAAAGGCTACCGTAACAGACGGCCCATTTTGCCAACCCCAAACATCGCCCTATCAGATAATATACAGTGTTTCACTGTAATAGCATAATAGCATATAAAATAATTTCTTCCCATATAGAGAGGTAATGCTTGGTGTGATTTTTCGGGTTGATCTCTAAATATAAATCCTCTCGTCCAATCCAATTGAGAAATACTACCATGAAAATCTGAAACATCTTCTCTACATGAATCAAACATAAGCTCTCCCTAACACAACACCTCACAAAAGCGACAACCCTTCTCTAAGACAAGGCAACTTGAATCTCTCATCATCTAAACAGCAACTTGAATCTATCATCATCCAAACTACATGAATCCTTCCTTACCTCTCAAACACATGCCCATTTATTCTCTTTACTAAAAGAAACTTGAGTTGCCTTTTCTTGAAATACAGTAACAAACCATTTTCTCTCCTTTAAACGCACACCAGCTATCACCACCCTTTTGGAGTGGCCGGCTTCTTCCCTCTCATATTCAACCTTTCCTTCAAGCCTTTTAGAATTTTGTTTTCTTTAGGAAATTATGATACAACATTTTTGTTTTAGGTGAGTTTTAGAACTGATACAGACCTAATCAGATTGAATTCACGTGAGTTATACATTTATCAATGCAATGCACATTTTTAAGATGTCTTCTAGGATTCTGATAATAATCTTCCATTATAGAAGATTACAAGTGAACACATATAATTTAAGGCATAGTGATGTCGTCTAAGTTTCTATGACTGACAATAGATGAAATAGCTCATCGCACACTGGCAGATGGTAAAATATCTCTTTAAGAAGATGTGGTATTGACGAAAAATGAGACACGTGCAATAACATATATCACAGCGATTGTACCATAGGTAAGGAGTTGTTGCAGACCCAATTACAATGATACTGGGTTTTGATGTCTCACTTTCCGTCGACATCACACTTTTTGGAAGAAGTACTTTATCAGTTCTTAGTAAGGAAAAAGCTACATCATCTAATGTCATTTGCAGAAATGTCAAACAACATTGATGACTCAAACTAAACCTGTGCATACTTGTAACTTTTAAAATTGATGAACATTTATAATCAGAAGCTGAAATGATATTACTAAGACACACATTTTGTTGATAAAAGAACCAATTCTTGCCCATGACCCACCCAATCTGAAAATCAACCTGACCTAACCTCAATTTGATTTAGTTCAGACTAGTCTAGTCCATCAACTCGCTTTTCTTTGTTTGTTTGTATCTACTCTTTGGGCTTTGGGCTTTTATTAATACAAAGGTGATCGCCTACCATTTCCATAAAAAAAAACTCACCTTACATGGAAAAAATGTTGCATCATAACTTTTAAACAAAACTCAAATCCCAAAAAAAATGAGAGAGAAGAAGTTGAACCCAATACTTTGAAATGTTGCATATAACTTTTTCGTGTACACATTGTATATGCCAATGGTGTTTTCAAAACCTTCGCAATTTTTTCCTGGTCTCTAGAAGAATTATTCAAGAAAACTAAATATCATTCTAACAAATTAAACGAAACCAAATCTCACCTTAACAAACCAAATCTTTGAATAGATCAATAAAACCTATCAACTCCAAACCGGGGGGGGGGGGGAATCAAAGATGTTATTCTCCATGGCATCTTCACGGAATCAGAAATAATAGTTAAGTATTTGAAAAAACCATTGTAAATGACACATTCAAAGCTTATACATTAAAAATTCAAATATCATTTCCAATAATATTTTCAAATCTCATTCTAGTAAAAAGCCACTATTTACACTCCAAACATCACCATCCTATAAGACCATCACCACTTACAGTCCATTTTGTCACCCTCCAAACATCACCCTTTATAAGATCATAATCAGCATTTCATTCAAACGTATACAATAAATCATTGCCTGTATACACCGATAGTTAGAATATAGGACTCCCCGTGACTGACTTTACGGTCGAGCTGGAAAAGCTACTTCCGCCTGTTTGTCCCACGGAAAATTCTTTCGAATAATCACCAACAAACAGCGCTAAGACTCAAACCCAGGATCTATCGGTAACACCGCTAAACCCTGAACCGTTGTGCTATGGACACTGATGACATTTCTCATTGACTGGTTTTTTCTGTTGATCAATTGTTTTGTTGTTTGTGCCTGTGATGGAAAGTCCCCTCCATAAACCTTCCAAAAAAAGAAAAAGAACAACTAATCGAACAAAACCGACACAAGAAAACCAAACAACTCATGAAACAGAGAAAGGATGATGAAATGGAAACCCTAAAAACTCAAACAAGCTGGTGTCCTTGTGAAGACCTCCGATGAAGATCTTCCTGTAATAAAACCAAGAACCAAAAACACGCCTATCTTAGACCCGACAAAGAAAACGACCGAACACGAATCATAGAGAGTGAGAGAGAGAGAGAGAGAGGAACTGACCCGGCACTCGATTTATCGGAAGAGCTTCCGGAGGGCTTCGAGTCGTCGTCGGAGGGCTTCGACGTGGAGGCCATGTTTGTCGGTTTTGTTTCTTCGAGAGGTTGCAGAGAGATTGGGTTGGGGTTAGGATTCCGAAGGGGGGAGGAGGAGGTAGAAGGAGAAGGGGGAGAACTGGTTTCCATTTTACTGGGGGAATGTTTGTTCAAGAATAAAACCTGAATAATTAGAAATTATTTGGGATAATATCAAAATGAACTCTTTATGACAAAATTAACTGGTACAAAATGATATATGTTATTCAATTTAAAAAGAAAATGTAAAAATCAACTGTCAAATTATTTTTTATAAATTTTTATTCACACTTTATTCATATTTTATTCAAACAACAAAAATTTTATTATTATATTTTTTAATAAAAATAATTTAAAACATAATCAAACAAAAATTCATTTAGAGTAACATGATTCTCTATTCAAATGGGAGCTTAGTATTTAAGGAGGGGGATTTTATTTCACCCCTTGAGTTACTCAACCTACCCGTTTCAAAATTATAATTCTATTGTTACACGGAGAGGAATCCACCTCAGGTGGAGGAGCATGAACCCCTTCAGAATAACGATGATGAGAAGGTCGGAGACAACGGTGGAACCAACGTCCAGAGGCAAAACCCCCACTGGTTGGGGCAGCACGGCAATAGGGAGCACCGCGTCGGTGAGGCCTAAGCAAGAATCAATGGAGGAGGATGCCGCGATTAAAAAATTAGGGTGCGGCTATAGCCACCCCACAAGTTATCATGTCCACCCCATAAAAAAAATTAATTTATCTCATATCTAACCCACCCCACGAGGTTGACATAGACGATGTCTTATGTGTTTAAGATTGTTCGACATGGGTCATGTCGATCAGGAATCAGAAAACCTTATTTTCAGTTTGACATAGAAGATGTCTTCTATATTTAAGGTGGTTTGACATGGATTATGTCGATCGTGAATGATAATGTATGTATGATGTGATAATTTTTTTTTCTATTTTAATACGCATGTATATGATAACCTATATTCATTTAGGTGTACAACAATTTTTTTTTGCAGTATCGTCAACAGGCAAAAACATTGGAGAGCTGGAATATGTTGAACGAATCATTGATCTTCATGAACAAAATAAAGCAAAGTGATATGTGGTCATTGGTTATAATATATCAGTCACACCCACTTTTATTTTTTACATGAGATAAACATATTGGTGATTGTATCACAAACATTATAATTCAATAAGCTTTTATTACATCAAACATTTTAACACTTTATTATCAAAGTAAATATAAGTTGTCAATATAAGAGTCAACCTGGTATCAATTTGTCAACAGTAAATACGTTGATCACATAGCAGAAATTTTTGGTCTCTATTCAACATGATCCATGTCGAACCAACTTAAACACATAAAACATCATCTATGTCGAACGGGAATAGACTAAAGTTTTTAGTTTCCGATCGACGTAATCCATATCAAACCATCTTAAATAAAGAAGACATCGTATATGTCGAATTGGAATAAAATGTGACTAAGATTTCAGATTCCCAACGACATGAACCATGTCGAAAAATTTTAATCACAGAAAACATCGTCTATGTTGAACTCGTGGGGTGAGTCAGATATAATATTTTTATTTAAATAAAGGGATTTTTAGTTTTAAGTCCCCGTAAACTATCGAATTTAGCTATCGATCCCTCACTTCTTCATATTTTAGTTTTAGTCCCTACATTTAAATGATAATTTAGTAATAGGTCCCTCCCAAGAACCAAAATACATTTAAATGATAATTTAAATGATAATTCAGGGACTTATTCCTAAATTATCATTTAAATGTAGGGATTAAAATCAAAATATGAAGAAGTGAGGGATCGATAGCTAAATTCGATAGTTTACAAGGACTTAAAATTAAAAATC
Source organism: Acorus calamus (assembly GCA_030737845.1). NCBI lineage: Eukaryota > Viridiplantae > Streptophyta > Magnoliopsida > Acorales > Acoraceae > Acorus > Acorus calamus. The sequence continues at coordinate 5,897,367 of CM060874.1, read as the reverse complement.
CCTTAAATAAATGGGATGGGTAGGATAAATAGTGGGGTGGCTATAGACGCGCCCATAAAATTATTGAAACATAGCATTGTTACACTTCCTATGATGATCAAAATAAACATATTATTGAAAATGGCATCAATAGAGGCTCAAAAAACAAACAAGTCAGGGATCGATCCTTTGGCCTTTAGCCTTTGACCTAGTGGTGGACACCACCCCTCGTGGGATGATTTGCCAGGGATTGATCCTTGCTCAACAAGGCTGAAAAAAAATGCAGTACAACCCATCTGGGCTGGTTTCAGTGGGCCTGGCCCACAGTTTGTCCGAAAAAAGGATCTATGTTGGATCTTGTTGTGTTGTGTCGCCCTGTACATGCCTTTGTATTACCAAAAGGAAAAAATATACACAACCTCAATTGCAGCTCGTTTTGCAGTCCATGATTTTTTTTAAATCATACACTCACCTTTTGAAGTGCATACTATTATATGTAATGATATACTAAGATACATTAGTATATTTTTTTCAGAATGAAAAAATGAAAAAAAATTGAGTTATATACTATGATAATACCTATATGCTATGATAACGTAGCATATATTACCTTATCATAGTATAACGGGCTGTAAAACGGACTGCGTGTATCCGCGCTCTTACCCAAAAAAAAAGAAGTCAATACCCTCTGTGATGCATTGCCAAGCTGGGCCTCCATATATATCCTCAATCCTCTCCTTCCACTCCAAAAGCTCCTTATCCCCTTCCCTAGTCATTCACTACATAGACGACAATGTACATAAAGATTATTTTTAAATATTTAAACCACTTGATCTTTTGCGTTTCTTAACCAAAAAAAATGAGGGGTTCCAAATTTGAACCAGAGACATAGTAGGAAAGACTGCGATGGTCATCAGGGAAGGAGCTCAAACAAGTGGTTGGAGAAGAAGAGATGAAGAAGAAAGAGAAAGGGATTTTTAAAATGATTGGGATGTTTATGTAGTTATGCAAGCGCCATATTGCCCAAACCACAGCCGGAATAAGATGGATGATAGACTACTTCATGTACCAGTGTAGTGGTGGAGGACTTACTTGGGGTGGCAATAGGATAGAAACCTTTTCTACCACTTTTTTGGATTGTCATTGGAGGGAGGTGTTCCTGCATTCTGTCATTTTTTTTTATGTCATTTACATGTTTTTCCTTCTTGTGTTTATGTTTTTTTTTCTCTCACTCCTGTTTGAGCATTATCCGTTTTGAAAGTCATTCTGTAAGGCACCGTTTGGGAAGCGGAATAGGCGGGAATAATGGTAGTATAAGAGTGGTATAAGAATAGATAAGGAAAATAGTTGTTTGTTTGCAGAGTATAACTTGGTATTACTAAGCCAATTTAAATGAGTATAAGAGAGTATAACAATTCTAAGCAACTCCTAGGATAAGCTATACTCACCTTATCTATTCTCATGGGCCCACATGTCAAATCAACTTTTTACACATCATCACATCAAATCACCTATCAACACCTCTTATACATCAAATGTCAAATCAACTTTTTTACACTTTATTTATATTTTATTATTTATCAAACAAACAACTCAACCTTTATTCTTACGTTTTCCAATGAGAATAAAAAAAATACAACCAAACAGAAAATCTTTTATTCTTGTAGATTTGTTATCTATACTGGCATAGTTATCTATCCAGAATAACTCAATTCCGCTATCCAAACGGGGAATGGAATTGTCCAAAGTTTACTAAAAATAAATAAATAATTGGGATGGGTTTGCGGTGCGGCCTGCCATCCTATTTATTGTGGGGTGGGTTTGAAGTTTAAAAAAAATTGAAGGGTTGGGTAAGACAACAAGGTGGGTTAGATAAGTGGGCACTGATATTACCACCCCTTATGTTCTCTAACCCACCCCATTTTCTTCCCCACCCAAACAAATTTATTAAGGTTTCTAACCCACCCCTAGTATATATACCTTAAGAGTACCTTCACAACCCCACCCCCAAGCATTTTTATTTTAAAAGACTCTCTCTTGAATCCCTCTCCCTCCCTTGTCCATCTCCATCTCAACTTTTCCTCCCTCTCCGGTTCCACCCGTGGCCGCTACTCCACCTCCGGCTCCACCCTCCGCTGCTCCCCCTTCGGCTCCACCTCTCGCAGCTACTCCACCCATCATCGCCGCTCGTCCCACAACTCTACCCGTCGCCGCCGCTCCCCCTCTGGCTCCACCAACCACCGTTGCTCCTCCTCCAGCTCCACCCACCACCGCTGCTCCCCCTCCGACTCCACCTGCGGCCACTGCTTGCTCCCCCTCCAGTCACTCACAGGTTAGGACAAACCCTAACCCTAGTTTTAGTTAGATAAGTGATATATCATTGATTATTAATTGCACCTCTTAAATTTAGGATAGTTTGGGATGGATTCATAAATTTGATTAGATATAACACAATATTTTCATCTACTCAATTTATCCCCCTTTATGGTGACCATCAAACTTTAAAGGCTTCTTCGAAGCCATTAAAAATATCTTTTTTCCATCAATTTTCAAATATAACATGAGGGTTCATGGAGAGTTAAAACACTTCAGTTTATCCCAATTGATTGACTTATTTTCGAAATGGTTGTGTTGGAGAAGAAATGGTTGTGTTGGGAGGACAGGAAGGAAGAGTAGAATCTAGTTGATAGTACTAGGAAGATGATAACTATTAACTCAGATTCTTTAGCACAACACACATCAGTAAACATTGACAATTTCTATTTTATTGTCTAATTTGCTGTCATTTATTCTTTATTCATCTGGTTCAACTTACTTAACATGTGAGCCCTCTGTTTAAGAACTTTGTGGATCCCCTATCTCAATATCATATTTTGTTTTGGAAGACAAAAATATGATCAACCAACAAACCTAATATTGAAAAATGTAGCGAGAGATCTAATGAAATAAACAAAAGTATCTATGTTCAAGTCAGCACCTTCCTCATATATGGTGACTTCATCTTTGGTTTCAACTACTAATCATTTGTCATTGTATTTATTTATGTATCATGGTAATATGTTTCTACAACTTAAATATGTATTTACTGACTATTGTTTAACTTCCAAATTTGAACTTTTTTTTTTTTTGTTCCTAGAGACCATTGGCCAGATATATAATAAAGACATCATTGCTCCATATCATTGATCTTTTTATGTGCCGGTCCATAAAAAAAGAAGGATACTCACTCATTGAGTATGGAGTAATACACAGTCTTTTAGCCCTATTTTTATGATCATAAATGATATGTGCACTTGTATGGATGCATATGTATTGATATAGAAGTACATTCATCATTTATATGCATTCACACACAGTTATATTCCTCGAAAGCTAGAATTGGAGCTAAAAATAATTAAAGAACATTTTCTCTTAGCCCTCTGTGAAATTTATGCTTTGAATGATTTGACATAAACACTAAGGTATACTTATCATGATTAATATAGACTACACTCTTCTGTGGCTGCTCCTAAAATTTTGACTCGACGTTCCATTCCACTGTCCACTTAAATACATCAATCTCATATGAGCAATTATACTCTTGCTATTCTGCTTGAGTGGTCACTCATACTTCATGCAATCAAACTAGGCATCCATAAATTAACAAACCTATAGTAGAGAGTATATCATTGAATGATTTAGTACTTTTGGTTTGTAACTTTGGTTGGATGAAGTTTACTTTTTACCTTTTTTATTTTTTCTAAAGGAAGTACCATTGAATGATTGATATTTTTTGTGTATTGGTTATGACAAAGAATGAAAAAAATAGGGTAGGAAAAAATAGGGTATAGTGTTATGTATTAGGTGGTTTGTGAATAATGAGTTTAAATTTACCTCTTACATTATTTGACCATATATTTACTAGATAATGAAAAATATTGGGTGATTTATAATGATACGTAGCACTGCTTTTTAGTAAATGATTTGTATGATTGACTCATTCAATATTCATTTCATATTGATTATGGCAATCTTCTTATTTTTTTATGCAGCATGGCTCTAAAACTACGCATTCCACAAACATCGTCGCATCAAAGATGTCAACTCGAAGATTTGGCAGTGATGTACCTTCAAGTTCAAATATTTCATTTGTAGAACAAGAGGTTGTAGAAGAGGAAGCAAATGAGCCACAGGTAGAGGAAGACGAGTGCAAGAAGAAGATACACAGAGACCAATCAATTTAGAGATAGATGCATATAGTTTGAAAGAACCTTTCCCGGGGGGACAAAAAACAAACAAAATCTTGGTCGATTATAGACACAATGTTGTATGGTTATTGATAATAATAATGTTTTGGGTTTGGTATGGGTTTTCGACATGTTTCGAAACAAATGTGTTTTGTATGCATGAGTTTTGAAGATATTTTATAGATATAATGCGTTCACATGTTATGGTGTTCTCAATGAAATGATATTTTAGAAATATTTTATTAATACAATGCGATCATATTGCTGCTAGCCCAGATTTTATGTAGTACGGCTCTGTAAAGTCGACCTGGGATATAAGTAATGACTTCACAAGGTCGAACGGGTTACAAAGAGGGTCTTAAGTCTGTTTGACCCGTTCGACCCTCTGAAATCGAGTTGGGATATAGATGACGACTTCACAATGTCGAACTGGTTACAGAGAGAGTCTTATATCTTTATGACCCGTTCGACCCTGTGAAGTCGATCTGGGATATAAGTGATGACTTCACAACGTCGAACGGGTTACAGAAAGTGCCTTAAGTCTCTGTGATCCGTTCGCCCCTATAAAGTCGACCTGGGATAGAGTGGACGACATCACAATGTCAAACGGGTTACAGAGGGGGCCTTAAGCCTCTGTGACTTATTCGGCCTTGTGATGTCGACCTGGGATATAGGTGACGACTTCACAAAGTCGAACCGGTTACAAAGAGGGTCTTAAGTCTCTGTGACTCATTCAACTTTGTGAAGTCGAACTTGTCTTGAAAGGGATGACAACACAAAGTCGAACATGTCACAGAGTAGGGGTGGGTGAGATTTAAATGAAGGATATGAGGGGTGAATAATACAAGGGGTGGGTTAAGTTTGGACGGGGTGGGTTAGGTCGGGGTGTGCTCACCCCTTCAAAAAATCACATTATTGTTTTTTAAGCGGGGTGGGTTGAATAACTAAGTGGGTGGAAATATCGGTGCCCTAGATAAGTACTTGGGTGAAAATAATGGCCCGGTTCGTGGTGTTGCGAGTCGAATAATTGGTACCACCCGATTATGTCTGACATGGATGTTCCCTTTTTTTTAATGAACTCATTTTATTAGAGTTGAGCTTTAATTTGAAGTGTAAAGTTTGTTAATAAATTCTTTTTTACAATTGACTATATTTGTGGATAGGGGGAGAATAAATCTAAAAAATTGTTTGGATGTAAGGAATAGTTTGGTACTAGCATTCACCCATGCATGATATGCGTGAAAATAAAATTAATAAACAATATGATATGCTAATAAATTTGTAAGAAAAAACCTCCAATAAAAAAATGATGTTCAAACCTTTTAATAATAAAATAAATAAAATAGAATGACATAAATGAACCCAATCCATATCCTCTAAAATTGTGTTATATTTCCCAATTTATTCCATTGGTACAAGAAGTTCATATGTCAAATCAATTGTCACCACCTCTTATAATCAGGAGGTCTACAAGTCAATTTAATTTTTTATATTTTATAAATTATTATCCACATTTTTTCACATTTTATCTACAACTTATTAATGGTCAACCAAATAAAAAAACTTCATTAGAGCGCTTTCCAACGAGAATAACCAAAGACACAATCAAACAAAAAATAATTTATTCCGTTAATATAGTTATCTATTCCTAGTCATAAACATCATTTTAGCTTATGTCTCTATCCGGCAGCACCATAAGAATTAAATGCATATTTTTATATGTTTGTAATAAAATACATATTGTATATGGTGATATTATATGTTGCATTTGTGATGTGGAATTGTTTCTACAGATGTTCCCAAAATCCAATTTTAACTTTTCAATTAGCTATTTTATAACATTAAAGTTTACATATTATCTAAAATTTTAGTTTTTGAATCTTCTATCATTTAAAATTTTTAATCATATCTTAATTATAAATCTAAATCTAATTAAATTTTCATACTAAGATTTATGAATAAATTTGATGCAATCTATACATCAAATCTATCCATAAACACATCAAAATAAAAAAATAAAAAATTAAGAATCAAAATGTAAATTTTTAAGATTAAATTTAAAATTAATGTATGGTTCATAATTTATAATTAAGAATGAATAAAATTCAGTAAGATTTAAAATTTAATATCATAAAAACAGTCTATTTAAATTATATAATTTAATATTAGAGAAGAGAACTTCATTTGAAAAAAAACTCAAAGGAAAGGTGGCAATATTGATTCGATCAAAATTGACATTGGGTGGGGTGACAGGCTGAAAGAAAAGAGAGAGAGAAAGATGGGGTGTTGGGGAGGACAACGGCGAGCTAGTGGGCAGAGGGCCACGACGGTGGATGGAGGAGCGGTGGTAGGAGGAGGAGGGAGAGATAGGGAAAGTGAGAAAGGAAAAGAGAGGTCAGGGAGAGGGTGGAGGCGGTAGGGCATCAGGGCAGGAGTTGCCCACGGGTCCTCTCTCTCTATCCTACTCACCCTCCCCCTCCACTACATCTAGGGGTACAATTTGGATGGGTTGAAACTGACTAAATCCGACATTTGGACAGGTTTGGATTGTGGTTTTAGCATATGGGTTCAACTCGAATTCAATCCCGAGCAACCCGAACTTAATTCAGGATAGGTTAAGGTTGAGGGATTGAAAACTCAAACTCAACTTAACCTAAATCCGAAATAGAGATGATAAATTTAAAAATTCTACGTCATATTTTAATTTTTAAAATTTATTATAAAATAAAAATTTGAGCTGTTCAATTTATTTTTACCTATAAAATCTATCAATTCTATAGTTTAATTTTTATATTTTGTTCCATGATTTCATATTTCTTTTTCTTTTTTTTTCATATGGAACATTGAATTTTATAAAGTCTTAATTGTTTAGAATAATATATTTTAGAAGTTGAACCCGACCTGAGCCCAATCCAAATTGAACCCGAATCCGAATCAAACTCGACGGGTTGGGTTAGGGTTGGGCTTCTCAAACCTGAGAGTCGGGTTGGGTTAGATTTGAATTAGTTTTCTTCAATCTCAGCCATTCTCAGGTTTGATTTAGGTTGAGCTCCAACTCAATCTAACATGCCCGAGTTACACCCCTAGCGGCATCTCTCTTTCTCCCGCTTTCTTTCATTCTCTCCCCCCTCCTCCTCTGTCGACCACCACTCACAACTTTCCACTGTCGTCCTCTGCAATCATTCGGACCCCCTCATCTTTCTCACATTATCTCTCTTTTCCTTTTTTTTTTCATTTGTTCTCGTTCTACTTTAATGGCTCGCTCCCTTTTTGTTTTTTTGGAGCTTGGCTCTTTTGTATTTCATTTTTTTTTTCTCTAGTCTTTTTTCACCCCAATTTAGACTATATTATTTTTTCAACTTAACATGAAAGTGACATTGTCTACCGTATTAAAAAAAAGGACATTAATTTGATTTTTTTATTTATATGTTTTATCCCATAATTGACCAATGCATGCCTCAAGAGACAATGAATTGAAAATAAAAATTTGAGAGAATATGTGGCAACATATAACATACCTAAATAACTTCACTTCCACAGATTGCCTGTACAGATCTAATTCAATAAAAAATAAATTAAAAGATGCTCATTGGTGACCAATGCATGCCATGGGTCATAGGTGATCAATATTTACATGATCTTATTAAATTCCTTCCCCTGTATTAAAAAGCAATAATCTATCTTCCAATGTTTTCTTTATTTATGACAGTTTTAACGAGCATGTCGTCATGCAATAAAGATAGTTATAAAAGTTGTGGTCCTGATGGGGTGACTGTTGCATTAAAATGGATTCTTAACTCTTAAGCATTGGAAAAAAAAACTTTAATCTATATATTAAGATAGATTCTTAACTCTGAAGGTATATGAAAAAAATTGAATCTAGTGGCCTGCATGAACTTTTTTCCTCCTTTTCTGTTTTTTTTCATTTAAAAACCAAAACACGCGTGATTAAATTATATTAGCTATCACTTTTGTGTGATGATGATTTAATGTAGATAATATGTATGATGATAATGTCTACTTATTTAAGACTTAAATCAAGACTTTTGGAAAAAAAAGTGTAATTTATTTGATTTGATTTATCGCCATTTACTGTTCTTTTTTATCTATAAAAATTTATATTTTAAAAGAGTTAAAGATGTTTTGAGTCCCTATAAACATCTACAAACTCATATAAGTCCTTGTAAACTTGGGGCACAACGATTACATCCCTAGAAACACAGAAAATGTCTAATACATCATTACTGTTAAATCATTTTTAACCTATCAGGGTTTAAATTAATCATAGATATGATTTTACTATTATACCATCCACAATGTAGAACATGATGATTAACATGAGCTTTTTAACTTGTGTAATCACCTCATCAAAATGTAAAATAAAAAATCTAAATAATATCTATAGTATATTAAATACAATACATAAATAAAATCATCTTTACAATTACAATTGTTTGAAATAAAATAATAATAATGAAGTATTACGCAATAATAACGTCAAAATTCGCTAAAGAAAAAAAGTGAAAATGAGTTTGATTAAGGGCAAGATGGCCATTTAAAAATATATATATGTTTTTTTCTTTTTTTCGTGATTTATATGAATGTTTAATTTCACATAGATAGAATATTATGATAATACATCGTTAATTGGATAAAAAGTTAACTCATGGACTAAATTGACTTATCATAATAGTTTTAAGGACTCCAAATTTGCAAGGACTTATATGGGTTTATGGATGTTTACAAGGACTCAAATGCCTTTAACCTATTTTAAAATTATGATTTTATCAAATATTTGAATTATCATCTTTAAAAATGTGTAGCCTTCACACACGATAGTTTTATTACATCTCATCTTTCTCTTTCTCTCTCTAATTAGTAAAGATAGAATACACAAGGGTAAAACTAAAAATTGAAACAACTCAACTCCTAGGGTCTCTGGAATATTGTAGCCTTTAATTGATAAAACATTAAATGCGACTTTGCTTTTCAATAGAAATTGATTAATATAGAATATTGTTACCGAGCGCATTTTAAAAAAAGATTTAATACAAAAAAATGATTTTTTTCTACTAATAACTGTAAGTAACTTTAATACAAAAAAAATTCATTTAAAAAAAGTACAGAAAATGCACTTCCTCACACTTTATTCAAAATTTTATTTTTCATATGTGTTTTCGAAAGCTACCTTAAACCATTTCTATCCACTAATAAAACAAACAACAAACTTCTTTATTCACCCTTATCCCTTCTTCCAAAGTAGCCCATGTTTGGTTCGAGAATAAACTCAGAATAAATTGGAATTAGTCAGAATAACTTCATTATGGATGTTTGGATGACTGAAATAAATGATAATCTATATGCTAGAAATAATCAGTATAAACTATAAAGTGGTATATGAATTTCATCGACTCATTATAATTAAGTTATTCCAGGTTATTCAAATCAAAAGAATATGTAGGCTTCTCTGTCACTCAAATCAATTGTCATCATCTCTTATAAATCAATTCTTATCATTTTTATACTTTTTTATAAATTCTTTTTCACACTTTATTCACATTTATATAAACAATAAAAACTTTATTATTTCGTTTTTCAATTAGAATAATTTAAAACACAATCAAACATAAAATTATTTTATCCTTGTTTATACCAAAATAATCATAAATCTGAGAAAAATTTAATTCTCGAACCATAATAGAGTGCATATGATTTTAGCCTGGCTGGGATTTCAATGCATTACACCAGTGATTGATGCTTCAAGTGAGCTCTCATAGAAGTGCCACTCATTGGATTTTCTATGATTGGAAAAAAGAAATATTTGACCTAGGTCAACGATTGAGAGTAACTTGAATTTTAGCTTTGACAATTACACCTTAGAAAATAATTTGTATCAACCATAATGAACCCATTGTTAAAATACATTAATTAAAGTTCATATTCATCAATGAGCACATAATCATCTTTTTTTTCGAAATATCATATTCAATTGTGATTTCTGGCAAACGAACCTGTTAGATCCTTCTTTAACCAGCTCATCAACACTTGGTAAACATATATATAATTTTCATTTCTTGATATGACAAGGAAAGATAAAAGTTTTATTATGATAATTTATCTTAAATTAGAAGACAAAATCTAACATGTTTGTCAAAATCATGATAAAAATATAAAAATAAATTTTAATATAGCGAACAAAAATTCTTAATTTCATTTCAAAATAAAAGATACAAAATTTTGGAGGAATGACATAGAGTTATTTTAAAAAATGATATTAGATAGTTAACAAATGTTTTGATTTTTTTTAAAATAGTAAATATCATTTATTGATGTATAAATTTTGATGAAAAATGTAAAAATCATTCAATTTAAATTAAAAAATGAATCAATTCTTAAAAAATATAAAAAGTTTAACTATCCGTGTAGACTGTGCATAACATGATTTATTTTTAAAATTTTTATAGCTTGTTTTATATTTCAATCTCTAAATCAAGAAACTCTAAAAAGAACCCTCAAGATCAGTTTAACAAGGAAATAAAGAGTTTATTATATAATAATTATTCTAATTTTGAAAGATAAAAAATGTCAAAATCATAAAAAAATAGAAATATACAATAAAGATGATTATAGTGAACAAAATTCTCCTTTATCATTTCAAAATAAACATATAAATTTTTTGGAGAGGGGACAATGGAGTTAATTAAAATATGGAGCAAAATGAACCCCATGAATTACAGTGTTTGTTCCCCTTGTATACCCATTCAAAAGGGCATTTCTGTGGAAAAAAAAAAACCAAAAACATACCCAAAATAAATAATAATAATAATAATATATATAACACAAGGAAGAGAGAGGAGTTGTTTAGTCTTCCCATATATTTTGTTCTTCATATTTTCATCTCTCTCTCTCTCTAATATCACAATTTCAAAAAAAAAAAAAACCCTCAAAAATCTCTGCCTCTTCTTCTTCTTCTTCTTCTTCTTATTCTCTCTATCAGTCTCTCCCTCTCTCTCCATCAGCCCTGTCTCCACATCCATGGCTTCCAAGACGGGAGGAGGAGGAGGAGGAGGAGGAGGAGGAGGGGGAGGGGGTTTTAGGGTTTCAATCCCGGGGAACGTGAGGAAGACCATACAGAACATAAGGGAGATCACCGGGAACCACAGCGACGACGAGATATACGCAATGCTCAGGGATTGCTCCATGGATCCCAACGAGACAGCTCAAAAGCTCCTCCTCCAAGGTCCAAAGCTCCCGCCTTTCTTTCACTTTTTCGTGGGGTTTTCGTGTATCGACTGGATTTAGGGTTTTTGGGCGGATTCTTTATGTGGTTCTCGTTTTTTGTGAGGGATGTTGCGAAATCGAAGTGGGGGTCTAATGGTTTTTTTTTGTGTGTGTGATTTTTCTTTTAAAGTTGGAGGTTTGATTACTGGGAGCTTGAGTTTGGGGAACTTCATGTTTGGAGGAATTGTTATTCCCTCAATTGATGTTTATATGATTGGGTCCGCGTGGTCCGTTATCGGTTGCTGATCTGATCGACTGTTGGTTGGTGTTTGAGTTTATAGTTGAGTATGTTTTGGGTCTGTAATGGGTTTCTAGCTTTTGTAGTTGTAGCGGAATTTTCATTGATTAGGTTATCTAGTTGAGCTAAATAGAGAAAATTCATTGAACTCGTGAGGGAAAGTTGTGGTCTTGAATGTTATTTATCTGAATATACTGTTTGTTGTAATCTGAATTGAGTGGTTCTGTACCTGTTTGTATTATTTGTTCTGACATAATTTAACCAGTAATATGGATTTGTATTTGCAGATCCCTTTCATGAGGTTAAGAGGAAGCGTGACAGGAAGAAAGAGGTAATGTTTTTGGTATGATATTTTTAATCTTCCATACGAGTCTCTGAATTTTTATTTCGTGTTATATAGTAGCTTTGACTTAATGATGACATAAAATTAGCTCTGCTCTTAAGAAGGATATTCCAATGGGAACCCGAACTCGTTGACCATTGCAATCTTGTTCTGATTGATGATATGTGCTATTATTCTTATTTTGCTTGCACAACCTGTGTCAGACTCAAAGTTTATGCTAAATCCTAAGTTCTTTGTTTGATTCCTAGGATGATAATATCTTTTACTTTCGTTTTCCCTTTCTATCATATGAGTTGTTCAATCTACTCCAAAGTAAAATATCACAACTGCTCTAACTTAAGCCTACATGAACCATGTTTTGATTCCTGGACACAGGCATGAAGTGTCAAATACACTGTTCCATCAGATGGGTTTATACAGTATCATAATAAAAGCAAAGGCGAGGTTGTTGTGTCCCCCGCATTGGATAATATCATAATAAAAGCAAAGGCAAGGTTGTTGTGCCCCGCACATTGGATAATATCTTATGACACAACTTGTCATGTTGCATGCATAGCTAAATTATTCAATGTTATGTATCATTGTGTATTTTCTGTAAATCGTGTCATCATAGAAGGTTATGCAATAGTTGGAAAACATTATTTGGGCGACTCATACATTGCGTCCACTGATCCCCTCACCCAGTCATTGTCCAATATTATCAGATCACATAATACAGATGCATAGAGTTCTAAGAACTGCAAATGGCCTAAATCTGTCTGCTTTTGTAATATACATGAATTAATTTGAAGATCTCAAGGGGCCAAGTTAGGTGGATATTTTCCATCCATAAGTCTCCTATTGTTATTAGGAGAATCCAATCGTTTATGTTCTGATATTCATCTTCTTGCAGAACCCAAGCAGCAAAGAGCCTGTCGATTCTAGGTGGAGGTCTGACATGCAGGGGCGAGGTGTTAGGGTTGGCAGAGGAAACTATTCTTCCCATTATGCCTCTCGTGGTATGTTTTTGCTTTCTGTGATTTAAACTTGCATGACATTAATTGCTTGCTTCATTGCAAGGGTCTCCTTTCGTCACGGAGAGATTTTTAATTTTCATTTTGTACGTGTATTCTTTTCATTTTGTTTCTTGTTAGTAGATCCCTCATCTTTTTTTTTGTTCGTGGGGAATCATTTTATGATACGATTGTTTAAACCTTTTTAAAAAAATTCTTGTTTCATTGATTTATCTTCTTAAATAGTATGTTGAAATCATAAAGTCGATAACATGCTAAAATCAATTTTGCTTTCATGTACGCTGCATTGTGACCTTTTCTATCTTGGAGTATTTGCTTTATGTCACCTCTTCTCTGATGCAACAGGTGAAAAAAGTGCCAATGTTGGAAAGGAAAATGGAGGTAACCAGAAGGCAGACAAGAGCATTACATTACCTGCTGTGCCTGCTCTTGCAGCAGAAGATAAATCGGCACAGTCAAGGTGATTTTCAGTTCTCTCTTTATAGGGTCTTAATTTGCTATATTTTTTCTTGAGATCAAATTTATGTGTGCATTAGAATCTTCATTGTCATTATTTATGTGCGAAATAATTGTATTTGATTCTTTTGTTATTTTTCCACTATAAACCAATTTTACAGAGAGCATCATGCATACATTTATAGATGTCCAGGGATGTGGGTTGAGGCATCATAGGTTTAATTAATATAATGTACATGTTCCTGTGCTTCATTCAATGAATTTTGTTTCTTCTTTTGTTATTTTTGGAACCATTCTTTGATAACTTGTACAAACAGCTACAAAGAGAAACACCAATAACAAGAAGAGGAATTACTATAGTAACTTGGCTGTCTGTATTTGTTTTGCATCTTCTGAAAGCTTTTATGCATTGGATGAAATGTGCGGATTATTATTGCTGACATGGGTTCTCTGCCTAGGAAGGTTAACAACGATCTAAAAAACTCATATTTAAGAGGAACACTCATCTCCAATGAATGCTCAGTGCCTCAGTGTATTCAAGATCTGATCAATGACTCAATGTTTCGACTGAACTACTTTAAATTATAAAATGGTGGTTTATAGGGTGCTGACTTGCTTTCATCTTTTTAGCTCTGTGACTGGGATTCCCAATGGTCCTATGAATGTGGCTCGTATGGGGGCTGCACGTGGACGCAGATACCAAGTGTCAAGTGGTAGCGGCATTTCCACGGCACCTGATAGTGTGAAAATCAGTTCTACCTCTGTAGCTGGAGCAGAAGACGGACATAATCCACAAATCTCTGGCCAATTAACAGCTTCCGTGAATCCATCAGCTGTAACTTCAGCATCTGACCCTATTAGACGTGAAATGGGTAGGAAAAAGACTGGAGTAGAGTCAGCCACTAAGAAGACAGTGTCTCGTGAAGCAGTTGAATCTGATTTTGCATCATCCATGCATGGAAAGATTCCTAGCAAATCTCAAGGGGTTGAAGTGAACCATCTTACTGTGGCATCACAAGTTTCACCTACACCTTCTCATGCAGGGAATTCAGTCATCAGACCCTCCTCTAATTACAACAGCCGGTCACAACTCATTGGTTCCCAGAAAGGTAACATGCGTATTCCTCAAGGTTTTGGGTTCTATTTATTTGATCCCCACATGTTAAATACTATTGAGCATGTGTGCTTCATGTTCTAGCCTTTAGGTTCTCTATGCATTCTATGTTGCCATTGAACCACATAGTGTGCATATATAGTTTTCTGGTAGTAGTTTGCTATTATTATATTCAAATTCTTGTTTTCTATAGTACTGTAGAAGATTCAGGGTGACTTAATTTGTTATTGTTCATCAAAGTTCTGTGCAGAATATCAGAATGCTGTATGCATTTTCTGATATTGCTAGTCATGTCCTCAGTTAGGCTTATTTCTGATGGTTAGAAATCAATCTTCCCAGAAAATTAATGAGTTTTTTTATACAATTTTTTATTTTTTTTTGATACTGCCTTGTCTATTACCTGTCATTTCTTACCAATCAGGGGCTTCCAAACATGTTTTGTTTTGGTCACTTGATTCCCAACTTATTTATGTAATTGCATCATGTTTCGATGATTTTTTTTACACGCATTCATCTCTACAACACATGTCATCACCAATGTTCAAGGTTTTGTTAAAGGGTAGTACAGCATCTCCAGTGATACATACGGAGTCACTCATCAGTCAGTCTTTAATCATCAATAGTACTACGAAAATGGTCAAGTGATCAAAATTTTGTCTCAGAATTTACTAAAACATGAGAAATCTCTGTTCATTGTCCTTAGAGTATCTTTCTTCACAGTTTGTATAGCCTTTGGGTTACTTTTTCCCCAAATGCTAAACAAGCTTGATTTTAATGTATACTAGTGGGGGGCACATGCGCTGAACAAGCTATTGAGTGAATTTTGTTATAATGTTTTTTGTCTTCTTTCTTATTGTTTGTGACGAGATGTGAAAGAATAAGTGAGGAGAAGCTTAGGATTGTAGAGTGCTCTGCTTTTCAAAGATTTTTTTTTTCATAAAATGCCCATGATGCCCCTATTGTTGGACATTTTACAGTCTTACACACCTGATGACATAACATCTAATACTGATATGGATTATTTGGAAATTTTATGGTTCTGTTTGGTGTTGCCCATCTTCAGTAAGATGTTTTGGTGAGTGCATATTTATTTTTATGCAGAGCGCATTTACTCTTCATGTTGGCCTTGCATTAATGGCCTTACAAGTTATTAGTATTGGTCATTCATTGCTTCGTAATTTGAAATAGACAATGGTCGAGTATTCATCTTTCATCTTCCTACTTTGGCATTATAAAACTTAATATCATTTTTTTCTGCAGCAGTTGGTCCTAGTAAGGAGTGGAAACCAAAGTCAACAAATCCAATGTCTTCACAGGCTTCTGGAACCACTAGCACATCTGATATTGCACTGATTACGCCAGAGGCAATCCCCCAATCACTACCTATTTCAAGTGCCGTAATTTCAGATGAAACTGCTTTGAAGCTGCAGGAAAAGTTAGAGGTGCTTCATTTGTCAGAGAGGCAACATGTGATCATTCCTAGCCATCTTCAAGTTCCTGAAGCCGAAAGGAGCGGGTTGAGTTTCGGTAGCTTTGTTTCCAGTTTTGATGTCAGTACGAGCATTGCTAATGGCCTTGATAGTGAGAAGTGCTCTACCCCCCTTTCTGAATCATCTCAGGAGATCGAGGAAACTGTTGAGGAGTCCTCTTCAAGGTCTTAAGTCGTTATTCTGTTCACTTTCATTCAGTTCTATTTTTAGCTAGTTTGCTAAGTTTTGTATGAATATATGTGATCTGTTGTATAAATTGGATTGGATGGGTGCCGTAGTCAATGACTTTCATGCCTTTTAAATATATAGTCATCATCATCTTGCTAGCATCTCAAGGAAAGTACTTGTGAGCTCTTTTTATAAAAGGTTTCTCAATTTTTCCTGTGAACAACACTCAAATGCTTGAAGTCATCAGTATACTTGTCAGACATAGATATTAGTGTTATTTTTATCTGTTTTGACCTGTTCATGTTTTGTTTGTTCATTGTATGAGTTTATTGGTATTACAGTCCCATATTGCATGGATGAGTTCAATGGCCATGGGCTATATTGTCTTTTCTGTCATTTGCATTTGATAAGTTAAATTCTCCTAATTCTTGATTTGTGTTTTTCATATTGTGCAGCTCTCAAAATGTGCCGGCAACTATTCAAAGCCAAGACTATGCAGACAACCAACAATCCCCAACACACATGCCTCAAAGCCTTTCATCTGGAGAGGCCAATGCGTCCTCCAGTATACCAACTGCACCGGAATATGATCAATCGAAGCCTGAAATAGATGTTTCATCAGGTCAACAATACTCAGTTGTCCAGACTACAATTCATCCGGGCATTGGGCTGGTTCCACCTACACTAGGGAGCCAATTATCACCATTTGATAGCTCTGAACCCCAGGCACGTGATGCTTCTTCCTTGTCAGGCTTTGTTGAATTTTTCTACCTTATTGGCTTTTTAGGGCCTTAGTTTAGTCTTCTTTTTTTCCTTCCATTTCTTCATATATTGCATGCTATTTAACCCTATCATCAAATTCAATAAGTTCTGTAAAAGTTTTGATACTCTCCTATTGGTTGCTTTGTTTTTCATGGTGTGTAGATATATCCATCAGTACCATCATTGTTTTACAAGTGAATGGGGTGATGAGAATGTAATCTGAAGTAATTTTTTGGTGTTGTGCAAATCATGAGACAAAGGATTTGCATTAACTTGATTAGATTCTACTTATCTGCTATAGCTGCAATGAGCTTTGTGCATGGTTCTATAATTTTTTTTCTTTCTATCCACTGGGATCTCACAAACTACATCCTAATCAATGAGCCGAAGTAGTTTCCCACCTCCATTAACTCCGGATAGAAGAGTTCTACGTAATGTTTTAAAACAATTATCAGTTTTGGCCACTAGATCCCATAGAGTAGGATCCCAATGATCAGTCAAAGGCATTTTTCAAGGGTTTTGTGCATACCATGTCAGAAAATTTCATTTGCAAGATTTCTGAGTTGCTCTATTTTTAACCTGTAAGTCATCTTCATATCACCTCTTAATACATATTGTTAATATTTCTTTTATGTATATTCATCTTAAATCTTACATGAAGTAAGGAATTGATGCTATCATTACCTCAAATTCTTTCTCATGTTGGTTGCACTTTAAATCAGATGCTGATCTATTTTCACTAAATTTGATCATTCTAGGTCCAGCAGCCATTTGATCCTTCCACAAGCTATTATACACAGTTTTATCGACCTGGTGCTGATGGTGACGGGCGTTTCTCTCCCTTCCTCCCAACGGGTTCTGCCACAAAGTTCAACGGAAATATAGCGTTGCTGCCATCTCAGACTGGTCAATCTCCACAAGAGGTTTACCACTGGTTATTATTCTATTTGCGTTTGAAAATACTCTAAAAACTACACTATTTATTGCAAGATCATCTTACTCTCTGTGGTTATGTGCATCATACATGCATTACTTTAGTGATATAGATTAGAAAACTTCAAACACCATGTGCACCCGCATCCTTGGATTTTTAAATTTGGAGGACTGCCGTTCAAATCCTTCATGTATCTGATTTCCATAGCTATCAGCATAACTGCATAAGATTTGATTTTGCCTTGTTGGATGAATCCTCATATTGTTGTAGATGAGCTCTTCTTTGCATGGTGACTTTGATGAGCTTTTAATGATACATAAATTTAATTTATTGTCTCCCCAATGTGTTGATTTTTTACCAGTATTAAAAAAATTTATACTGATGCAGATGCATTTTTTGTAGGCACCGAGTGGGAACTCCCTCATTCAATCTAACGCCGGACCAACCCAACTTGTCACACAAACTGCTGGAAGTATGCTGAGTTCTCTATCGTTAACTCAGCAACCAGTTCCCATCTTTCGTCAACCAGTTATGTCACCTTATCCTCCAAACTACATCCCATATAACCAGTATTTCTCGCCGTTCTATGTTCCTCAGCCAACAATCCATCATTTCTTGAGCAACACTGGATTCCCTCAACAAGCTCCTACAGGTGGTGTTTTCCCTCCACCAACAGCAGCACCTGGTACTGCTGTAAAATATGCAGTTCCTCAGTATAAGCCGGGAACTAATACGGGTGGTTCACCCCATGTTGGGATGCCATATGGATCATATAGCTCTGGTTTAGCTGGTTATAATTCTAGTCCCGCTGTTTCTGCTGGGAATTCAACTGGCAGTGAGGATCTTGGTGCGTCTCAGTACAAGGAAAATATGTACATCACCGGGCAGCAGGTATTGTTCTGCTTCAAATTATTCGTGTTTATGGTTTTTTTATGATAGTTTAGTTTTTTTTACTGGAAATTCCATATTTTGCATGTGAAGTGTTTAGTGAAAGTGGGGGGTTGAAATGAAGGTTTAGCAGTATGGTTGGAAGCATATTTGCATTTCAAGCTAATCATCCCTTACACAATATATGGAGCACAGACATGGGACATGGACTGGGCACGAGAACACGAAAAATCTTGAAAAACTAGGACATGAACATGACAATGAATAAATAAATAAATAATATATGTTATAAAATGATTGTTTGAAAAAATAGGTCACACATCCATAAACTAATTTTTTTTTATTTGATATTACTGCAATGATGAGTCAACTATCATATTTTAACTTCATTTGTCTTCAAGTGAGCATAAACCTTACAATAGTTATTAAGCAAGACTGCAAAAATCACAATGTCATGCCACATATATTTCCCGTGTCCATGCCATGTCCATCGTGTGAACAATGCAAATTTTGAAATTCAAATCTCTTATTTTTGAATATTGGATGCATGGGACATGTCTGACACGTGTCCAATGTGTTTTTTGTGTCGTGTCCCACGTCCAATTCATGTTGGACACAGATACAATATGTTCATTCTCTGTTCTTCTTAGCACATAACCGTAGCTATTATAATACTTGACATGTAGTTCTGGACCATGCCCATCTTTGGCTGAGTATTAGCATGGCTGTTCTTTTCCTGTGTGCATTATCTGGTCACACATCCTATATCACAGAACAATAATTAAAAAAAAAAACTAATTCTTACTCAACTTTCTCCCTTCAATCTGTTTTATTTTTGTCATAGATTTTCTTTTATTCATGATTAACTTTTCTGAAATAAAGATGTGTGTATGCCGCTTTTGCTAATCCGAACTTTGTTTTTTTGTGGGTACCGCGCTCCAGACCGAAGGTTCAGCTGTCTGGATTCCGGCGCCTGGCAGGGAAATGAACAGTCTCCAACCAAATTCATTCTACAATCTCCCCCCACAAGGCCAACACATCGCCTTCGCACCCCCACAAGCCACCCACGGAGCCTTCGCCGGTGTCTACCACCCAACGCAGACTGTTGCTGGTGCCACTGTCCATCCATTGCTCCAGCAATCACAGACCGGAGCCGGAGCCATCGAAATGGTGGGGGCGGCTCCAGCCGGTGTGTACCAGCAACCACAACGCACCCAGATCAACTGGACCAACAATTACTGAAAAAGACTAATTTTTGCTGTGACCCTCCCCCACTGAATCATGAAGAAGATCTACCCATCATGATCTGCTAGAATTTAGAGAGATTGTGTATATATCAAGGTTGGGCTGCGAAAAAATGTGGGATAAATTGTTCATTCGGATTGGAGGATGAAGAGTTGAAAGAAAAAAGAAAAAAACTCAGCCTGTGACTCAGTTGACCATTTTTTGTGCAGGTTTCTGGTTGGTGTTTTATTTTATGAATTAACTTTGGATATTGAGAAGGCTTTGATGTTTTTCCTTTCTTTTTTTTTAGGTTTTTGTTTTGGGGGGGGGGGGGGGGGGTGTTATAGGACCTTTGAAGGTAAGATTTGATATGGTGGGTTTTCATTATTTCCACTATCTTGCCTGTAAATTAAATTTTGGGTGGTATAAGTCAGAAAATGTACCTTGAACTGTTGTAATTCTTATAATGGAATTGTCAGGTCTCGATTTGTTTTCTCACTTTAGAATTATAGGCATTTCAATCTTTTTGGTTAGGCCTGTTGTGTGGTTTATCTAGATTTTTTTTTTTTTTTGTAGATAATGAATGGTACATGCTGCATTATTCAGTATATACACTGCCTTGGTTTGTTTGTTTTGTTTTTTTGAAAATGACAGCCTTTCGTATTGGAGATGGGGAATAATTTTTTTAATTAAAACTATACTTTATACATATATAAAGGATTTAATGCTCCGTTTGGAT
The DNA here is from genome assembly GCA_030737845.1 of Acorus calamus. Lineage (NCBI taxonomy): Eukaryota > Viridiplantae > Streptophyta > Magnoliopsida > Acorales > Acoraceae > Acorus > Acorus calamus. Next base: position 5,876,512 of record CM060874.1, on the reverse strand, counting down.
AGCAGAATAAGCGAATAAACGAGTATAAGGGTAGTATAAGAATGGATAAAGAAAATTGTTGTTTGTTTACAGGGTATAATTTGGTATTACTAAGTCAATTTAAACGAGTATAAGAGAGTATAACAATTCTAAGTAACATCTAGGATAAGCTATACTCATTTTATCTATTTTCATGGATCTATATGTCAAATTAATTTTTTACACCTTATTACATCAAATCATCTATCAACACCTCTTATACATTAAATGGCTCACATGTCAAATCAACTTTTTTACACTTTATTTATATTTTATTCTTTATCAATCAAACAACTCAACCTCTATTCTTACGTTTTCCAATGAGAATATAAATAAAACACAACCAAACATAAAAAAATTTATTCTTGTAGATTTATTATCTATACTGACATAGTTATCTATTCAGAATAACTCAATTCCGATATCCAAACGGAGAATAAGTGAATATTATATTAATCAAACAAGTTCTTAACGATTGACCAAAAAAATTCATTCTCTTTGTTAATATCTATCAGAATGACGTGTAAATAAAGGAGCAAGATAAAACGCGGTTGAAATTATATATGTAATAGAAGTGAAAACTTATATAATATAAAATACAAATATTATAATATATTATATAATAAAAAAGCTATTGGTATAGCTGAATCCAGGGCCATATCATTGTCACTTTTGTATATTTCCCTCTGGTTGAATTTTTTTAAAATATATATTTATTCATTTAAGCACATATTTTATAATAAAGAAAAAAAAAATATACTTAATGAATTGATGCATATATTTTTACATCTTTTGTAATAGAGGAATGACATTTGTTTTTGTGTCATATTGCCCAAACAATTGTACATGTAACATGGCAGTTTTGAACTATTTGTTTGTTTTAACTGCATGTACTAAACATGCATGCTTTTAACATAAATAGCTTTTCTATTTAAATATGCTTTATCATTGCTATAATAATCTCAACATTTTATGCACGTCACATGTGACTCTGTTATTCCTTTGTTGATTTTGTCAGAAGTAGTCATGATCTCAATTCAACCTATTAAAGTTTTATTTAATTCTCACCTCTTTATATGCTCAATTAAATTTTTATCGGTACAAGGGCTTATGGTAGGGCCACATGTGTGGTGAAACACAAACATATATTTAATGTCTAATGAGACATGTTGATGAATTCTATAAAAGATGATGGAGAATCTTGTGGTACACCTATGTTCCTATGTGGATATAGAAAAAAGAAATTGACATCAATTTTCAATCACCCATTGCTTTCTAAAATGGTCCTACTAAAATCTATTCATTTATAAGCTTTAGACAAAATAAATAAATAAAAATAAAACCATCCATTCCTGAAATAACCTAAAATGTGTTGCAAATTCCTAGTGTTTAGGTATGTAATTAGTTTTGATTTGCAATTGGTGAAATTGGCAAACCAAAGGTTTATTAACATTGAAGTGGACATTTGTTTTGATATTCAAATTCTATTTTTATCAATTCGTATGAATTGGTATGACAATATAATACCAATGGGTATGAATTGTTGTCAGTTTCATGCATTTCTTATATGCAACAGTCCATGTGCAGCGCTATCACGCTTGGGGCTACAAAACCGTTTCGTTTCATTTAAGACCGTAAAGAAAACTGTAATTTTATAATATTTAGCATATACCATAATGTCTGATTTAATTTCCATTTCATATTAATTTATCATTATCCCTAGAGTGCTCTAATTAACCTCTATAATAAACCATAATTCTTGGTGAATCCCATCCCCACCTCAATGTACTCTATATAAGAGGTGTAGATATACATTCCATCTTTTGCAATCATTTTTACAAATATCATGTCACCGATATATATGAAAATCACATAATGTAGTTTATAGTCTATTATGTCAATATATTATATTATGAAAAACATAAAACCATATACATTCAATTAATGCAATCATATATTTCATTTTTAGAAAAAAAATATACTTTTAAATTTTTTTTCAAAAGTGAAATTTGATTAATGCCCTTTCTCTGTATAAAATAAGGATCCCAATCAAAAAGCTTAAAAAAAAGGCCTGCTCATCCAATTTCCCTTTCTAAAATGCCCTTTGATTCCATCCACCACATAAGCCTCTATTCACTAAACATCAAACCAACCCAATCTTAGAATAATCACAAATACAAGTCTTTACTTTATACACACTACGCACTTTGATCAATTAAAATATCTTCACATAATAATTTAAATATCTCAATATATATAATATTAAAAAAATCATTGCAATGCCCGCCCATTCCAAACCATATAAAACAACCCTCTTTGTTCCCGCCAACCCCACCAACCGTCAAAACACACAAAAAATGCTCCGCAAGCTCATCACCGTCCGATCAACCAGGTGCGGCAAATCGACGGCTGTGAAAGCCCCACCGCCCCCGCCACCTCCGCCGCCGCTCTTCCTCTCATCGACGGTCAGGATCGTCCACGCCGGCGGCCTCATCGAGTACTACTACATGGCGGTCCCCGCAGCCGGGGTCCTCGAGAAGTACCCCTCCTCGTGCCTGGCCCGGCCCACCGTCTTCCGCAACCCGTGGGAGTCCATAGTCCGGCCCAACGAGATCCTCACCCCGGGCCATAAGTACTATGTCGTGCCACGCAGGACAATAAGAAAGCTCCAAGCCCAGGCCCGGTGGGCCAGCGGGCCGGCCCACCTGGCTGACAGGCCGGTGTCTAAAGACAGCGAGAGTGACTCGTTGGGCCAATCGGTTGAAGGGCGGCGGCCCGCGTTACGGGCGGCAAATGGGGGGAGGAAGAAGAAGGCGGTGTTGGTGGCATGGCATCCGTCGTTGAAGGTGATCGACGAGGTGTCTCCGGTGATCGGTCCGGCGAAGGTCAATAGGTTTCATGGTTGATTTTGATATGTCTTTTGTTAGAATGATTTTGTGGGTTATGTGTAGACTTCAATAACTAATACAATTCTTATGCAATAAAGTGGATATGTATGATGCTTATCTATGATCATTAATGCTTGGCCACCTAGATAGTTTATTCAAGCATAAATTGGTGTAGAATGAATAAGATGAATTGGATGATTTTTTCTCTGTTTGATTGTTTGTTATCTGTGTTTGGCTTGTTAATACTATAGTAATGCTTTTTGCCCCGTTTGGGAAGCGGAATAGGCGGGTATAAGGGTAGTATAAGGGTGGTATAAGAATGAATAAGAAAAATAGTTGTTTGTTTGTAGAGTATAACTTGGTATTACTAAGCTAGTTTAAACGAGTATAAGAGAGTATAACAATTCTAAGTAACCCCTAGGATAAGCTATACTCACTTTATCTATTCTCATGGGCCCATATGTCAAATCAACTTTTTACATTTTATCACATCAAATCACCTATCAACACCTCTTATACATCAAAAGGCACACATGTCAAATCAACTTTTTTACACTTTATTTATATTTTATTCTTTATCAACCAAACAACTCAATATTTATTCTTACGTTTTCCAATGAGAATAAAAAAAACACAACCAAACAGAAAATCTCTTATTCATGTAGATTTGTTATCTATACTGACATGGTTATCTATCCAGAATAACTCAATTCCACTATCCAAACGGGATAGTTTAGACAAAGAACCAGTGAAAGTTATGTTGGAGAAAAGTTTATTTTATTTTATCATGACATGAGCACTAACATATGTTTCGTTTGCTGTCAAGCATACAAGGATATAGAACAACTTTGGTTTATGCTTCAATATCATTTGAGTAATTTTTTGTATTTTGTATTTATATTATTTATATATAATTATAGTTTTGAATAATAAATATACGATGATAAACTACAGATGTATCCTTATATATGCTAAAAGTGTTCGGTTTACAGATATTTTTTTGAGCAAGGAATAATTCGTGATGATGGAGAATTTATTGATTTTTTTTGTTTGGGTGTTATTAATTTCTTTACTTGTTTTTATATTTTTCTTATATACGGTTATAATTTTAAATAGATTTTTCTAAGCATATGTATCAGAGTTTTTTTAATTGATCAAGGCATGATTATTAGAATTTATTGATGCTAAACAAACATGTATTTCAAAATTAAGTCTTTCACACTAAACAAATGCATTTTTTCATAAAAAAGTCAACAGAATGACAATAAAAAAAAGTTTGTTTACAACAGATTGTATCTGATATTAATTTGACGCATCCATATTTTGAAAACAAAAGATAATGACTGACATAATAAGGAATGAAATTAAAGTGCTTAGTCCAATCCTTATATACAAACAACAATTGTCCCAATGACTAACAATCTCAAAATACTAATCCATCTAAAATAAACAGCTTCACAAGAATCAAAAGAATTGTGGAAAAATAAAAATATGTGGTCAAAAGTTTATACATGCATTTTTAGCTTCCAAAACCACTACAGAATTCTAAAGTTGGCACACAAAAAAAATACTGCCCTTCAGTCTCTCCCCTAGACCTTCAAAACTTCCATAACACAAAACACTAAGCAGACTCTGCAGCAGTTCTCACATCGACCTCAACATCACCAATGTTGTTTCTCAGCGGCTGTCTCGAAGCACTCGGATTCAGCTTCGGAAGCTGATTGGTCGTATCGCTGGCCTCGTGCAGGTTTAGTGAGGTATAGACCGACATTGCGAGGAGAGCAATGATGGCCCCGCAGAGGCTCACAATGCCGGGGTCCGAGTTGAAGAGGAGATAGCCGGCGAGCATGATCACACATGTTTTAAACTGGCCCAGGACAACGTGAGACGTTGCAGACGTCGCACTGCATTGCATTGTAGCAGAAATGGATGGTTAATAATAAAAATGTGTGGGTATAGCAATTCAAGAACTTGAATCAATGATGATCTAGCAGTTAATGAGAGAACTGATACACTCAGCCATTTTGGCAGTCGCTTTTCCTAGACGTCAATGGAATATGAAATCATCTAACACAATATATACTTTATATATGTATTTTATTTTTTCTATAAAATAATGAAGATCATTAACCAAATATATACTCCAAAATTTTTTTTTTAAAACGTGTGTGGTATGCAGAAGTGACCGCAAAAAGAACTGAGCATTTCTTTATATTTTCATCACAGAAAGAGATGTTCACATTCTCTTCATAGTTACTAAACCTATGACCAGATCAGAATTCGGGAATAAATTGGGAAAGACGAAAATTCATAATTCATGAAACTTTGGATTAAAAAATAGAAAAATTACATATGACATTCATAATTATTAATATTAAACTAAATCTATCACCTCTCAAAACATCGAAACATTACATATGACTTTGGAGGTTGAATTTACACAAAATCATAAAAAGTCAACATTTAGTATGTAAATTAATCAAGAATTCAGAACATTAAGTAACAAAGGCTATTGAAAGAGCAGTTCTTTTTCAATGATCATTAAGAAACAAAGAAACAAAAGACATAAAAACTCAGGCAGACACATTCTTCTAATTTACGGGTTAAACAAACTTAAATTCTTACCCCAGTGCGAGAGCCCCAGACCACTGAAGAAGAAAGCCGAACAACGTCGATAAGAAAATAAGAGACGTGTTTGTTAAGTCCCAATTGAAGGACAATAAACCAGGTGGATCAAGTAGCGGCATCATGGCGACTAAGAAGAAGACAGTCACTGGAGTTGTTTTCCACATCAAGCTGTTCAAATATTGATTCACTTGTCATACCTCGAATTGCTTCAATTGGCTTAAGAGCATAGTTGTCTGGGCGGCTAGGCGAGCCTAGGCGATGGCCAACCGCCTAGCCGCCTAGGTGTGCGCCTAGGCGGCGCTTAATTAAGATTTTATTATTTAAATATATTAAAATTATTTATCTGTCTATCATTTCTTTAATTTTTCCAAGAATACTACTTAAAATGAAGAAATGTTATTTATAAATAAAGAACACATGGAAGTAATTTATTGGTGCATGTCCTTTTCAACAAAATTAATATAATCTAATCCTATTGGCATTAAAGAAGGAGAAAATGGGGAAGAGATTGAGAGAGAATGAGATAAGAGTTCAGAAATTTTGAGAATAGATAAGAGGGAGAGACAAAAAATCAATAGAGACTCACTTGGGACTAGAAGAATTCGTTGCACCGTTGATCACAGAGTAGGTGATGTTTCAATCATTCGATCATGTTTTTTTTTTATCTTTTATTTTTGAGGTTAGGCGAGAGATTGGGCGGGCTAGGCGTGTTTAGGGGGGTAGGCGGGCCCAGGCGCCCGCTTAATTAACATGCTATTAGGCGGGCAGTCGCCTAGGCCTAGCTGGACCGCCTAGTCGCCTAAGTGGCGCCTAGCCCAGACAACTATGCTTAAGAGAATTATAAGGGTGCTGATACATGTCACATCATCTAATGCAATATATGAAATCTCTAATGGAGTGTGTATTCCACTGTGTCATTATATACTCTATTGGGAAAATGTATGCATCCAATTCATTTGAGTATGTATTTCACTTTTTGTGAAACCGTGCATTTCATTAAAGAATGTACACAATTCAAAAGAATTTCAAAGCATGTGTGGTCTGCAAAGTAACTGCCAGAGTGGTTGAAAAAGTGTATCATTTACCAAATATAAGTTTTTAACTTACGCAAGAGCGGTCCAGTTGCCACTTTGTTGCAAGTGAGACCAAAGGATTTTATTTACAGCACTGGGTATGATCCATGCTAGAGTTATACAAGCACCAAAAAGATTGAATTCGAGATCTGTAACAGTAGCAACAGCCACACCAATCGATACAACGATCAATGCTAGAACCTGCATTTTTAGAACTAATAGTTAGGCCCTCATTGGAACCAATTTTCAAAAACTATTTTTCCATGAAAGTTGTTTTTGTTGACTTTCAAGACACAAAAATAAAAATCTGAAACCAAAAGATAAAAACACTCATTTGAAATTCATTATCTGAAAGTTATTTTACAGATGTAAAACCAGTTTAATAAGTGGGTTCCAAATGGGGCCTAAGTGATCTTTTTCTTTGCAAACCAAGCAAAAAGGATCACTATGCACACTTGAATCACTTGGTACATGATCGAAACGACGTGGGTGGTGGAAAAGATAATAGAATACCTTTTGGATGGAGATCTTCTTCTGAAATAAAATAAACTCTCCGAGAACTATCGTTGGTGTGACTGAAATCTTTGCCATCTGATAGAACCCCACACTGCAAGCACATGACATGAATCACTTAGCCCCAATTTGTTTCCAAAATAAGCAAGTGGATAAGGGGAAACAAGATTAATCATCAAAAAATCATGTTTGTTTAGCATGGATAAACTGCAACAGTTATGCATTGATAAGTTACAATCAACTCTTATAACTATATCTAGGGGAGACAGGTATCCATCCAAAATACAACTCTATTCTAATAATACAAACATGAAAGACAAAATTTAACGAGATTGAAAAAGATATATCAACCAAACAGAAAAACCATTCATCCTCTATCCCCATATAACTATTTTATGCCCAGATAAACTATCAGCGAACCAAACAGTGGTATAGTGAACAGGAAAGCATAGCAAACAGAAAACGAACCACCAAGGTGACACTTCTCACCTGTTATGCTTCAAGCTGATGTTAGAAAATCCAGTGGAGAGAGACATGACAAAGCCCAAGGCAAATAATGAAGAGAATGGAGTGGATTTAGTAGGAGGAGAGACGGGAAGCAATGAAAGTGATTTAAGTATTCCCATTAAGAACCATGCAAACACGTAGTGGATTAGTGTAAGAAGAACCGGGAAATTGAAACCGACATGGCCCATCACCTACAGTGATTCAACATAATTGAAATCAGAACAATAGAGAATGTGATCAGTGTGTATCTCATGATGATATTATATATAATATGAGAACCCGTTACTACAGAAAGAAATGAGGAATAACTGGGAAGTTGTGAGTTAAAAGAGCTGACAAATTTGTTTGAAATGATTATGCCGACAGCAACTGCGAAGTTGAAAGACATGGACATAACAGGGCCGCATTGGCGCTGTTGTCGGCGCTTTGCTCCCTCTGAAGTCTGGAATTCATTATATTGAAGAGCCCGCTTTTCCTCAAGTGCCCGGCCTGAAAATTTTAGGTTGAGAAGGTCAACATTTGGTTTAAAGAAAAAATGAAGTACCCAATGCATGTATTATAATAATTATTATAAAAAAGAATGGATATTCAGCTGCACAAATTTTTTTGAGAACATATAAAAAACACACACAGATATTACACACAAAAAAAATGATGCTAAACAGAAGACAATTCCATATATAGTTTAAAAAATAAAGAAGGGAACACATATATAGGATGTAAAGAACAACTATTATGCAATGGAACTGAAAAATAAGTGTTAATACTGCCAAATGTCCCCAAACCATATCATCATTTTACAATGTATATGCAAGAAGTGAACTTACTGAAGAGGACAGGAATAAAAGATGAACCTTTGAAGATAGGAAACACTATACAGTTAAAAAGGCATGGCGTTGGGAGCCTATTATAGGTGTACACAACCTGATATGATTAGAGCTGTGTTTTTGTTCGCACCATCACATCACAGTTATGGTAAAAGATGAACAAAAAAAAATCTCCAATTTAGATGAAAGGGAAAAAAAGAAAAGGAAACCTCAAAATATGCCCGGAAAACTTCAATAGCAAACCAGGCAACTAACATGTGATGCTCATATGAAGTTACAGACAAAATCATTACGAACAAAGAAGTGATAGTCTCATGTAACTGCTGAACATAAAATTCGTTCAAAAAAATATGCTGAACATGAAATCAATGAAAAAGCAAATAGAATGTGAACTATTGTTATTATAATGCCTTTCATAATAGACAACAAATTTATTGTTTACAACACATTAACAAAAGATTCAAATAGTTGCACTAACCATATACTAAGGGGGAAAAATTAATGAAAACAACTACCTAGATAAACAAAAATGTTACACAATATTATAGCCGCAAATAGTATAAACATAAATGTAACTTCTTAAACGTCAACATAATGACAATAACAACAGTAAAAGAATGTAAAGGATACAAGGAAGAGACAATCTATGTTGAGCACCTTGAACAAAGAATCAAAGGAGTGGTGAGGTTATGTCTTGCATTCGAATTTCTAAATATTGAGAAACTGCATCATCAGAGTTGTCCACAAGGTCGAAGTATTGTTTTCCACTACGAATGGAAACACAGATCCAATTATTGGAAGTTTTGTATTATGTGTGGGGGCATTGTGGCAATCTGTCCAGGCTATATATATTTCTTTGTGAATTAAGATTCCCATACCATTGAGAGGCAACCTTAGGGTTTGAGAGGGGAGTCAAGTTTGTAGCCCACATACACTGAGTCTGAAATTTAGAAAAATAGTGAAATAATTCTCTCTTCCCTCTCTGTGGATGTAGGCAATTTTTGGTAAAACCAGGTAAAACTTCTCTTCTTGTGTAATTGTGTGTTTGTTTCCGCCTTCTCCACTTCAATTCAACAACAATATTTTTCAAGGATGACAATGATGCCTCATAGAAGGATCTGAACTTATACAACGGTGGAATCCAATGGTTCCAATGAAAGTGGAGATGTAATGAGTTGTTGATATATGATCAATAAAAATTTCTCTGCAGGAGTTTGTAACTTACATTAAAAAAAGGTTAATACTTCTCTTGATCACACCATTACAAATATAAGTAAAATACTTTAGAATGACTTGAAGGTACTGTGAAAATAATTTGACCTAAAAAAAAAAGTGTCCACAACAAGTAATAGAGATGCAAAAATCATGTCAATGGAACATAGTATTTTAATCATTTAACTGCACAAAAAGATGTAAAATAACCCAACCATAGATAAATCTATATAAAACCCTTTTCCCAGAATTGACAAAAATATAACCAAAGAATTGATATTTAGATGTAAAGTCATTCCCAAAAAAAAAAAAAAAAATCAGACACATCCAAAATCAAAACTTTTTCGAGTCAAATCAACGAAAAATAAAAACAAAACAAAATCTCATTATCCAAACAGATATTAATTTTAAGATAAATCATAAATGTCTCCCCAGTAAGTTATAGTAGAATATAGAGATGCAAGGATCATGTAAACTAAACCAATCGAACATCAGAACCAAATAGAAAACAAAATGCAAAATAAAACAACCCCCTTTTTACAGCATTGACAAAATGTACCCTAGAAAAAAAAATCAATTTTTAGCTATAAATTCATTCCAACAAAAGAAACCCAACAAAATTATAGTAGAAACTCAAAAACCCATAAAACGAAATTTCAGAAACACATCCAAAATCAACACTTTTTTCCACTCAGACCAATGCGGTTTAAATAAAAAAAATTACGCATTACCCCATAAAAAAACATCTAGAAATTAAAAAAAAAATCCACAATCTTAACTTCCCCAATATACCAATGCACATTAGAACAAAAACAGAAACCCAATCCAAAACCGAGTAAAATCACATTAAAAAAAACCACCAAAGATTTCCATAGCCACATCAAAAATGGAAACTTTTCCAATCAAACCAATGCAGATCAAAATAAGAAACAAAAACCCATCATCCAAAACCGAATAAAATCACACAAAATCTGCAAACATTGCAAAAAAAAAAGTCTCTCATATTTCAAAAGCAGAAATAAAGATCACCTTGTTCGCCTGCATCGCTGTCCTTGCGTTTGAAAGGCCGCCTGTATTTCCTCCCGAAGAGAGACTCAAGCATACCCATCTCGAAATCTCCTCCCAAAGCATCACCTCTCTTTCAAACAAGTGTTTCTCCTTATTAAAAAAAGGATCTTTTTTGGTTGGTTTTTAGTTGTTGTTGTTGTTGCGTATTGTTTCAAGAATGCGAGAGAGAGACTCCAAACCGCCGATCACTTTTTTGAATCTCGCACTGTCTCTCTCTCTCTCTTACACGGCTACAAAAACGGAATAAATTTTGCTTATATAGAGTATCAACCGTCCATTTTGTGTATATCAATATATAGATAAATGTAATAGTGAAATAAATTATTTTTAAAAAAATTAATTAGAGGTCTTTGAAGACACCTATGTAATAACAATAGGTTCTTTAATTTTTTTAATTTTCTTTAGGTCCCTAAGTGGTTGAGAAATTTCTTCTGGGTCCCTAGCACTAACAGCCATTTCATTGTTTGTGTATTCTTCCCGTTATACTCCAAATCCCTCGGTTCTTTCTCCCCCATCAAAATCCATTTGTTATGCCCCCAAAACACTTCCTCTCCATTCCCTACCACCACCCAAATCCTAATCTCCCATCCATACCTCATATTGTACATGAAGACCTCTGATCACCCCCATTCTAGTCAGCGACTGCATCCTCAAACTCCTTTCACCATCGGCACCCGCGAGAAACTAACGTGGAAGACCATCGACGGCGACGATTCCGACTACAAAGAGAATCCACGGTGAAAAATCTAACGATTCTGACGACCAAGAGAATCCACGGTGAGAGCTTAAATGCTTATGTGTACACTGTTTTTCTTCCCTTGGACTCTTGAAGACAATGAAATTTATGTTTAGTCTATTTGATTGTATAAGAAGATTGTTCTGTGTCTTCTTTTTGAGATATAGTTTTCATTGGTAATATTTGAAGGTACACTGATATTCTTCTTATGTACATCCTAATTTATTCTTTTGACTATATAGCCTTACACCCAGGTGACCATGCCTTGTTTATCTAAACCTATTTGAAATGTTTATTGTTTATGCCCTATGGATGTTTGATTGGCAATGATAAATGTGATATTTGTATCTCATCCACTGTACACTGTTAGTCTTCACATGTATATCCTTATGTATTCTTGTGATTGTGTATCCCCAACCCTAAAGAATATTATCTAAACCTAGACTACATGTAAGTTTATTTATGGATGTTTGATTGACCTAAAAATTTTTGGCAATAACAAATATGAGATTTATGAGATATCTCTTCCACTATGCACCCTCATGCATTCTCGTCATTGTGTATCTCCAACCTAGGTTACTATGAAATTTTATCTAAACTTAGATTACATGCAGGTTTGACCTGACTCATGTCATCTCCAATGTTGAAGACTGTCCAATCGTAAGAGATGACCAATGCCCACAACAATCTAATGGGTAAGTGTTATTAATATATTATCCTGATTAATGTCCCCAAGTACGTGATACAACGTGATATGATACATGTTTATGGTGTTTGTAGGGTTGATTGCGGTATGTTTGTGTTTAAATATGTGGAGCATCTCATCAAAAGAACAAACATGGATTTTGTGTAAAAAGACATTCTAAGGTTCCGAGGAGAGTACGCAGTCAAAATTATCAAAAGAACTAGAGAGAGTGAGGATCGCATTAAGAAAATACAGAAACAATATGAAATATATAAAAAAGCAAATGTAATTGATATGATTATTGAAATAGCAGGTTCACATGTGATATGTACACTGTTATTCTCAATTTGTGCACTCTTATACCTGTTACAGGTTCTGCGTGTTACACTATGAACATTGATATTATCAATGTGTACATTGTTAAACATGTTACAGGTTCTGTATATTACACTATATACACTGTTATGAACAATATGTACACTGTTTTACCTGTTATAGGTGGATATCAAGAAAATACGTCATTTTAAAAGAAACACAGATTATTCGCTAATCTTTTAACAAAGACAGATGATCATAAACTTTCAATAGAATACATCATTGATAAAGATGAACATATATTAATAAACTATCAATAGAGTACATCATTGATAAAGAATGACAGATGTTCATAAGCTTTCCAGAAAAATAAATCATTCTTCAATGGCCACTAGATTATTACATGTCTTCTTGTTGTATTCAAATCCTTTCACCTCGAACATCGATTGTGGGTTATCGCATCCCAAAAACTTGTGAGCATCCCATTTGATGTACTTCAGCAAATGGCTTTCCCCTAGGTGATCATGCTACAAAATGTAGGTTCTGTATTTATCATGTTGATATGGACTGTATACTTCATAATGACTTTGACCGCATCAAACGCCCATCTTTCTATCAATTCATTAACAATATAAGCATATATTGATGTTTTACATATGTTAACCAGCTCTGCATCTATCATATATGTACAAGCTACCATGATTGGTTCCATTGTTGAACTAATAAAGTAATTTACAAATATGAAAAATGCAACTGACATGAATTTGGAATGTGAGCATGCTTAGAAAACACACAACAGTGTTGACAATGTACACTATTAAGTTATCTATGAACACTGATATTCACATTTTGAGAATCTCATAGTTCAAGAACATGCACAACTATATAAAGAGTGAAAGTTTCAACATATCATAAATGTAGAACCATGCACGACTATATAAAATAGACAAGCGCCGCGCACTACACCATGTATTGTATGTGTACGCTGATAAATGCACTGTGTATACCCTTACACTTTGAAATTCTGAAAACTCCTTATTTGTGGAATATTCATAAAAAACATACATTGATATCTCAAGGAGGTGAGATCGGGCCTTGGGGGAGGTCGGAGTCGCGATCGGAGGGTTGGGGTCGTGAGAGGTGGGAGAGGAGCGCCATGGGGGATGCGGGAGACGGTTGAGGGGGGGGGGCGATCGAAGCTGTTTGTGGGCGAGATTGGCGCAATGGGGGCTCGTGGAGGTGGTTTGACAGATTTTTGAGTTCTTTGGGGGAGAGAAAGAGAGGTTGGGGGAGAAGGAGAGCTTGTGGGAGAGAGAGGTTGGGGAAGAAAGAGAGGTTGGGGGAGATAAAGAAATTAATATTCACTTGAGGGTAAAAGAGGAAGACAAATGACTAGAATGGATGAGAAATGGATGGAAGGACCCAAACATAATACATCCAATAACTTAGAGACCTAAAGAAAAGAAAAAAAGTCAAGGGACCTATTGTTATTACACAGGTGGTCCCAGGGACCTCTAATTAATTTCTCCATTATTTTTTGTTTGGTTTTTTATTTTATTTTTTGTTTAAAAAATGTAATAATAAAATTTTATTAGTATTATTATATCCTGATTTTGTCACCATTAAAGCATTATCCAAACCTAACTCGACGCTGTCTATTGAACTAGTAAATAAAAATCAGATTTGAATTCTAATTCAGTTTACCTATAAAACACAATGGATGAATTGATATTTTAATAACCGACTATGGGTGGATTAAATCGACTAGTTCTTTGTTTATATAAATTGTGATTAATTATCTATTGAAATATTAAGTTAAATAAAATATTTCATTTAAATAATAAAATAATGTAATGATGTCAAGTAAAAACTTAAAATGTATTAAGATTTAAGATTTGATAATAATGCAAAGTTTTCCTAAGATATTTCATATTTTTTGTAAATTCATTTGTTTATTTGTTATTAGTATATTTATTATTTCATGATAATGTCATAGTTTAAATCTGATCAAATCAATAGTTAAACGAGTGACCCTTAATCGGGTCACTTTTTCAATTCAATGAACAGTTGGATTTATAACAATATTAGTTGTTAGTGTTTGATTGACTATGAATAAGTTGTGGATAAAAGATGAATAAAATACATATAATGATTTATAAAATATAAAAAATGATTTCATGTGTGTGCTCTTTTATACCAGTGAAATAGATTAAGTAAAATAACACATTTTAGGGAACCTAAAATACCAATGCCTCATTACTCACCATATTCTAGTATAGTTATGCTTACCATTTATTCCACTTTATCCACCCTTATTTCTCCTCTATTCCGCTATCTAAACATTGTCTGGTAGAACTATATGTAAATAAGGGTTAATTTGATAACTCTAATGTAAAAGAAATTTTTTTTCTCTCAAAAATGCTGTAAAATAAATATTTTTATTTTGGATATTAAAAAATGAATAGAGAAACATCAGTGATTTCAATAGAATGATAATGAGAGTGACCGAAAGCATATAATGATTCAAATATTATGTACTTATTTTGCATAATTTATTGTAATCTTAAAAACTAAAAATGACTATTGTTTATCTTGCATAATTATTCATAATTTTGAAAATTATTCTAATTTTATTCTCTATCTCTTTCATAAATAATTTGATTCAGATTTTGATTATCCTTTCTTAGTAATAAATAATTTTGACCATTTAAATTGCTCATGTTTAGACATGCCAAAAAATATATGTGTTCACTTTGAATTCAGGCTTATATGAGCATTTAAATTAAAATAATATAACATTGTTCATAGGTAATATTTATAGGGGAATACAGATGTTTGATGAAATAGTTTTTCTTAACAACATGGATTTGTCATATTTAAAAATTATTCATTCATATCATCATGTCTTAAAGCATACGAAATTCCAACCTACTTTTGCATTTTGGGATGTCCACGTGTCATAGTGGGGGACATATTTAAAAATATAAGATTTTGTAGGCGTTCATTATGTTACTTTTGTTCTTTCGCTTTCAAAGTGATAATTTATATATTTTAAATCTAAATTTAAATTTTTTTAAATAAAAATTAACATATTTAAATATGGACACCAGTTGAAAGATGATGCATAAGAATTCATTTAATAAAAAATAAGGATTAGAATTTATCCAAGGACTTCTTGTCTCTTTCAAATAATGTAGTAAATATTAATTTAAATTTTGAGAATTATAATTAATCATTAATTATAATGAAAATTAAATATATGTAATACAATCATATATAATTTTATAATATACTTCAGATTCAAATATTTCAAAGCAAATACAAAAATGACCGTGGAAATGTTGTCCCTAACATATTATTCACCACCTTAAGGCTTAAGCTAGACATTTGTATTGGTATTGTCACATTGAAGTTTACTCTTTCATAAAATATACCGAGCTTTTTATAGGGTTCACATAGTCATTGGGGATCGAGTTAGGTCCAACAGGTGTTGGATAATTTGATTGTCCAACGCGTTCCTGTCCATCCGATCTTTATACAAAAATTAATTGAATCATAAATAAGAAGGTTCTGAATTGAATTGCATTCTAAATTTAGATTTGAAATCTTATAAAATATTTCAATCACAACAATATAAGAAGATCAGACGGTCAAGAATGCGTTGAACAATCAAATTGTCCAACATCTGTTGGACCTAACACAATCTCATAGTCACTGGCCCTGGAAAAATGGAAGGGTGCGGTTATAGCCACCCCACAAACTCTCCCACCCACCCATTTTATTTATAAATAAAAATGTTTTGTTATATTTTTTCTCACACCTAACCACCCCAACACTACCCACCCCAATGGTACACCCTACCCACCTCAAACATTACCCATCCCACACATCCCCATAAATATATTACTCACCCCCACAATCAAAATAATAAGTCCCGCGCTCTTTTTTGATCTCTTCCCGTTCGACATGCTTCATGTCTTCCGTGTGCAATTTGATTTGACATGATCCATGACTTTCTAGAATCAGAAACATTTGAAGTGTTCTATATTCCAATCGATATGCTCCATGTCTTCTGTGTTTAATTTGATTCGACATGGTCCATGGCTTCCTGGAATAAAAACCATTTGAAGTGTTCCATATCTCGTTCGACAGGCTTCATGTCTTCTGGATTTGATTTGGTTCGACATGGGCCATGACTTTCTGGAATAAAAAACTTTTGAAGTGTTCTGTATCCCGTTTGACATGTGCGATTTGGTTAAACATAGTCCATGGCTTTTTGGAATAAAAAAAACCTTTGAAAGTGTTTGTATCCTGTTCGACATGATCTATGTCTTTCGTGTTTGATTTGGTTCGACATGGTCCATGGCCTTTTGGAATAAAAATCTTTTGTAGAAGCCAAAATCTGTCACACCTTAGGATCTGTTTAAAAGGTCATACCGCCCCAGCCCATCACATTCTGTTATAACACACCACCATCTCAGGTCGGGCCAATTAACAGTCTGGTCGGATTCCCGACCAAACCTGGGTGAATGGGGGAATAGTTTCTGTCCGACTTGAATCAAAAGCACGGTGTCTGCATTGGCGAGATATTAGAAATCCCAATGAATATTCCCTTACATAGTGGCTGTAATAAAATGTCAGAAAGTGGTTATGAGGCACTGATCCCAAGATCTCACGTGTTGATCGATCCAAGAGGTACATGGAATATTTCATCCCATGATATGCTCACACCTCCATGGAAACAAGCACCCCCCTCCGACTATAAGGGGAGGGGCAGAGAAAGAGAGAGAGACTTCTTCTTCTTCCCAAAAACAAAGAAAACCCTAGACACAAGCTTCAAAACCCATTTTAATAGAAATTGAGCATTATAGTCGAAGGTTCTCACAAAAAGGAACTACGTGTGGCTTGATCCCTCAGAAAGGGTACGTAGACAGCCTGATTTACATTAGGTTCAGTCCAATTAAACATTCTCAAATCGATCCACCGTCATCATCTCTTCCACCGTCGTCATCTCTTCGCGGATCTACTCGTCTCAAACCAAGCCTGGATTGTCTTTGAGTCCGGCTCATTCAAGGAGGAAGATATTTTCACCTCCTACACCTTTGAAGTGTCTATATCCCGTTTGACGTGCTCCATGTCTTTTGTGTGCCGTTCGACATAGTACATGGCTTTCTGGAATAAAAAAATATTTAAAGTGTTTTGTATCCCATTCGACATGGTCTATGACTTTTTGGAATAAAAAACATTTGAAGTGTTCTGTATCTCATTCGACATGTTCTATGTCTTCCATGTTTGATTTAGTTCGACATGGTCCATAACGTTCTGGAATAGTGGATGGAGTGGGGTGAAAATGATTTGGGTTGAATATTAATATAAGGGTGGGCTAATGAAGTGGAGATATATGACTGGGTGAGAAAGTAAAAGGGGTGGGTATGAGAGCTTTTGGGGTGGCTATAGCCGCACCCAAAATGGAATCTGACCGACCAGAGAACACATAATTGTTCTTAATGAAATTACCTTTGATTTAATTAGAACTTATTGTGTAAAAACCACTCATTCGTTTATCTTACATAGCTACACATTTTTTTGCGTACTATTACAAAGCTTCACATGTCATGTAATTAAAAATAATATATTTTCTATTATAAAAAATGTAAAACTATATGCACTGAATTGAATGTATAATTCACTTTTGATATAAAAAAACATGTATATTATTAGATAAATTAAATAAATTCAAAATGTTAGGTTTACATAAAAAAACAACTAAAACTGTAACATTTTCCAAATTTTATTTATTTATATATATTTATATATTTGTCATAGTGACTTATCCTCAAAAGGGGATCTCATCAAGTTGACTGGTGGGGCATAAGATGTTATGACAGGCAGACATACAAACAACATTATAACGTCCCTCCAACATTAATTAAAATGACCTTATGACACAACAATTAATCAATTCATAGACATAGATAACGTGTGAAATAATTTTTTTAAAAAACACTGGAAGTATCAGGGTGCGTTTGGGTGCGCGATTGCGCTGCGATTGCGATTACAGAAAGCTGCGTTTGCAATCGTGCAACCAAACAGTTTTGTTATCGCACTTTTAAACCCAGCGATTGTAGGTAAATAGTACCCAAAAGCTGCGATTTCAAAAAGCTGAGAAAGTGAGCTTCCTGCAGAATCAATTTTGTAATCGCGCAACCAAACGCACCCTCAGTGATGGTGGACCTGAAGCAGCTCCAGAAGCTCATTCTCCTTGCTAATTGGTATCAAGAGGTTTAATATGAGCCTGTCGATGCCTTCGAGTTCAATCAATTCGAATTTCTGTTTGAAGGAAAACTGATACATTTAATCATTCTTACAGTAATTTTTATAGACTAAACAAGATTTGAAATTCTTTTTAAAACATATATTCATTCAATGAAGTACATGCTTTAATAAAAATGAATTTCGTATTTGAATGAATTGAATGCATAAATCTTTGGGCATGATTAACCCCACCCCATGAATCATGGAATTTTTTTAATAGGAATATTATGTTGTGCATGACAAACAAATATAGGTTAAACACAAATTCTTATAATTATCACATCAAGAACATAAACATCAAATATATATGTAATCATGCATACTTTAAAATATATGTAGTAAAAACATGAAATAAAATGAGATAAGGATTAGGAAAAGTGTGTGGAAGCGGGTGAATACACTCTGTCCTCGGTGAATAAGGCTCCCCCACGCACATGGTTAAATGACTCCTACCATTGAGAGATATGACCACAATAGGTTTTGTTCTTTCGGAGTGCGAGCTACGAAATAACCACAGTGAACAAACTGCGATCATTTCAAATGCCCGGATCAAAGAGAATAGCTAGAAATTGATGATGGATTATTTTATTGACACAACCTCTCACTGTTTGGTAGTTTGTGAAAGAAAGAGAGACTATAAGAAGTTGAACTACTCACTGTGGTCGGAGGTACTCTCTAGGGGATGGTAGGCTAATTTGATGGTGGAACAATTTTATTTATTCTCTCTTTCAATGTTTCACACACACTTGATGAATAGAAGATGCTCCCTATATATATATAGAAGGTGGAAATGTAACGCCAATACATTTAAACAGATATACGTTGACACATTAATGAAAAAACGTTTTTATTTCCAATTCCTCAATCCGTAACTCATACATTTGAAATTCTTCAAACGGCTCATGAGTTTAATTCAAAAAAAAGAATTACATGCAATTTTTATCACATAAAATTCCAACATATTAACCCCACCCACCCCAGCTCTTCCCTTTGAACTTAATTCCACCCCAAGTCTCCTCCCTCCTTTGGCTAGCCTTGTCTCCGATGACTCTACGGTGGTGGTGGTGGTGGCCAGTGGGTATGTGGCGCTGGTTGATATGCCATGGTGGTGGTATTGTGGTGGCAGCTGTAGAGGCGACAATGATCAGAAGCAGGCATGACGAAAGAGAGGCGAGCAGAGAGGTTAGGGAGAGAGAACGGGAGTGATGAATATGATAGTGTATAGGTTGAAAAAGAACCAACATGTATAAGGTGGGTTTAGAGGTTACAAAATTTGTTGAAGTGGGGACACCGTTTATCAGGGTGAGAGTAACTGCTCTCAAAATTCAAAGTATTACATAACAGAACATGCATTTCAAAGGTAGAGCATATACTCTATTAGAAAAATTTTAATTTTTATTCACATTACATAAGTAAAGTGGATGTTAGAGATTGATGAATAAAAGAACCATTTTTAAACAAAGAAATAACCTTTTTTTTTAGTAGTTTCATTGAAATCATGTGAGTTTTAATAACTATCAATTAAATGTGCAAACTGTTCAAATGGTCACATTGATAGAAAAGAGCTCCTACAGATTCATTAAAAATTTAAGGGTGAATTGCTCAAATGCCCTTAGACCAACAGTTCCATTATTTTTGTGCCCCTGGACTTTTTTTTATATTTTTTATTTACCCCTGCAGAGTTATTCCATTTATTTTTTGCACCTCATTTTTTTAATACCTGAACTACCCCTTACAACTAGAGTCACAGAAATACAAAAATATAGCGTGCCACATACAGAAATTGTACACATAGTTACAAATATTTAATAGGTAATTACAAAAAGCATTCAATGTACACAAAGATGGGTTTAAACACAAAATGATTATAAATACATTTACAACGTCATTACAATATATTAATGAACGGTAAATATTGTAATTATCATTTATAAGTGCATTTAATGTACACAAAATAGTTATAAATATATTCCTAAAGTGCCATTAAATTAGATACATCGACTGTTTGAAGACATTGTCTTCCTAAACTTATGAAATCAGTTGTTGGTCTCCTGCTTTGATTCTCTTAGGCCTTCGAGCTTAAAATTCAACATGCTTTGTAACACACAACACGATGTCCAAGCAACATTAAAGATGCAACAATCAATTAAACACCTCACAAATATCAATTTGGCAATTTGAACAATATTAGCAATGATATGAATCTGATCAAATTGGAAACATATAAATATTAACAACTGTAATATTTTTGTAGAAGTACTTAACAATTACAGAGACTACAGCATTACATAACCGATTACAAAAACCACAAATGGAATTAAACTAAAGACATATAATTTTACAGAAAAGTAATGACCAATTACAACAATGTAATATTAATTTATAGATATGCAATGACCAATTACCGAAACTTTATAGACAATTACATTATGTAATCAATGATTTATAAGAATCATACACCTAACAACAAAAACTATAAAAACTATCATTTACAAAACAAAATTGTGATATCATTTATAGAATTAAACTAAGGATATACATTGTTATGAAAATGAGATGACCATTTACAGATATTTGATACCAGTTTACAAACATGTAATGATTAATTACAAAAACATTTATAAACAATTACATACATATGTAATGCAGTAAACAACACATTTTCTTTATATAGACATATATACTAAAAAAAATAAAATTGAGCACAAAAAATTAATACGAGGACCAATGAAAATATCAAACAAAAATGACTTTTTTTTAAAACATCACCAAATCATTAAAGAAAACTAAATCTACATTTACATAAATACTAATAAGATTTTTTTTTTAAAAAAAGAACATACAACTTGATGCAAACCAACATACTTTTTTTTACTAATACATAAAAACTGGGGAAAAATAAAATTAAATACAAAACACTACTAAGAACCATTGAAACCCAACAAAATATGTTTTTTTTTCCAAACATCACCCAGCATTAAAGATTTTAAAAAATTTCAACCCAACAAAATCCACATTTGAAGAAATCCAAAGAAAATAAACATAAGGTGAACATCAATCTTGATCACTGATGCTGGAATCACAATGAGTCACAACTATAGCGACAATGATCTTGATCCGTTTTTTTGCCGGGGAGAGCGAACGTCGAGGAGAGAGAAATCATTTTTTTACTGATTTGGTGGGTTTTCAGAGAGATGAATCAATTTGGGGGAGATAGAGAGCAGAAATGGAGGGAATGATAGTTTATGTTTGGTGGGTTTTGAGGGGAGATGAATCAATCTTGAGGGAGATAGAGAGAAGAAATGGAGGGAAATGTAGTTTATGTTTGGAGGGTTTGGAGGGAGATGAATTAATTTTGGGGAAAGAGAGAAGAAATGGAGGGAAGGGTAGTTTATGAAGTAAAACATGAGGTAACATTGATGAGGGGTAAGAAAAAAATGAGTGAGCACAGCAGGGGTAAAAATAAAAATAAAAAAGTCTAAGGGTATAAAAAAATAGAATAGTTGGTCCAAAGGTATTTGGACAATTTACCTAAAATTTAATTGAACTCTCTAATGTAACACTGCTAGATACAATTTTACTTTTAGCTCTGTCAAATACATATGCTTTCATTTGGAATGTAAATAAATCTACTATGAATGAACAAAGCCTTTTTTAAAAAAAAAATGAACATAGCCTTTGTTAGGGGTGAGAAACATGTTAAAAATATAGGTGAGAAACATGTTAAAAGTATAACTGATTTAAACATTATCAAATTCATATATTTTTATAAATGCTAGTATAACATTCATTTTGTAGTCCTCCTCATGTTAGAAATACCCAGTTAAATATAAATAAACGAAATAATAAAATAGTAGGACAGGTGCGATCCATTGTACTTCTTTTGGTCTGATAGAATCTTGAACATTCAACCGAAGGACCTTTGAACCATAGAACATTTGCCTTTTCCCATTTTGCCCCGCCAGGCCAGTGTATCACACATTCGGGGGTATTTACGTCATTCAAATCTCGACCAAATAATTCCTGTTCGAATCCAACATCACGTGACCACCACCTCGAGAATTCTCACCGGCTACATCCGGTAAAATCCTACACGTGACCGGTTACAGCCGTTCCCCATCTCTGCTTCATCTCTTCAAATCTCTCTCTCTCTCTCTCGATCGATCGAACTTCAAATCATCAAAAGTTCCGTCGAAGAGCTCTTTTGATCTGCTTCGCTTTAATTCGGGGTCCGGATAGGGTGATCCCGTTCTGAAATCTCTTCAGAATCGTCGAAACCAACGTTTCAACGGAACTCGAGAGGATCCGGTGATCCGTTCCTGCAGTTGGTTTCTATCGCGCGGAGGAGCCGATCATTGAATCTGTTATTGTTGTGAACGATGGAGAACATTCGGGGGAAATGCAGAGTGTCGGCGATCGTGATTTTGTCGGTGTTGGCGGGACTTGGGGCGCTCTACGGGCTTCTGAGGCCCGTTCCGAACGGATGCGTGATGACGTACATGTATCCGACGTACATACCGATACCGACGCCCCCGAACGTGTCTTCGGAGAAGTACGGGTTGTTCTTGTACCACGAGGGGTGGAAGAAGATCGATTTCAACGAGCACCTGAAGAAGCTCAGTGGGGTGCCTGTTCTGTTCATCCCGGGCAATGGCGGAAGCTATAAACAGGTAAAGTTTCTATCTTTTTGTTTTTATTGGGTGATTTTGTGATGTTTTGGAAGTTTTTCTTTAATGAGGGATGTTGTAGTCATGGCAACCTCTGCTGTTCATGAAAGAATTGTAACTGTTATGTTGAATTTGCACCCCCTTCAAAAACAAAACAAAACAAAAGGGAAAAAAAGGAAAAAAAGGAAAGAAAAGAGGAGGGAAGGAATGAATTAGACTAGATGGGAAGAGAATAATATCTTTCTAAAATTATGTATTCCAGATCTAGTGGAAGGGTTGGGTTTTACTTGTGACAGGAAAATTAATTTTTTAGAGAATTGATTAGTCAAGGAACAGATGTCATACAAATATAAATATATACATTTAATACCATTCATAATATTTTTAGGAAAGGAAGGTGTGTTTGTATCATTGGCTGCTTAAGAAGTTGCATCATCATTGACTGGGTAATAGGGGACAAACATGAGATTCTCCCTCATCCCAACTGCTGAAAATACAATCAAAAGCTGCATATTGGCAAGGCGGTGGGTATCACATTTCCATCTCTTGGAATGAATACAACTTATAAAAATTGTGGTTAACCTTGATGGTAAACTGGGAATTCTCAAATGAATCATTTATTGTCGGGCTTCAGAAGTTCATAATCCAAGAGGGGGCAGCAAGTTGGCAGGAGCATTGCTACTAAATTGAATGGTCAAAAGAGAAAAAACACCTTTTCATATGAGACAGTGTTGCAGTTGGAGGATTTTTTTTCTTCTTTTCATGAAATGGTTTTTGGAAATTTAGTTCTCGGTTGAGTTGTTATGATGCGATGGCATCTCTATCTGTTAAATCCTTACCCTTTTATTTCAGCTTATATATGGAAAGAATGCTTTTACATCAAGACATCAATAGTTTCAAATTTTCTTTTGCGTGTATTCCCAAATTATTGCACAGTGACATTTATTCTCATTATCTTCGTGATGCAAGGTTCGGTCCTTGGCGGCAGAATCTTCCAGAGCATATCAGGGGGGACCACTTGAGCGTACATATTACCAGGAAGCTTCTTTTGTACCCGATGATGAAGGGATGGATGCACCATTGGAGAATTTGGATGATATTTCTTTACCTTATCAGTATACGCACATGCTGGATTGGTTTGCTGTTGATCTAGAAGGAGAACACTCGGCAATGGATGGCCACATACTTGAAGAACACACCGAATATGTCGTGTATGCTATCCACAGGGTATAAATTTTAGTATACTTGTTTTTCTACACATTGAATTTCATGCCGCATCTTTTATGTGAATATGGATGATCATAAAATTTTCATGACAAGTGATGTACAAACAACATAAAAAACATTATTTTGTATGTGCATGATTTGCACCACTTGGATCACTTTGCATTTGCTGGAATTCGGGTAGGCATATTAGTATATAGACCTGTGGAATCCAACAAGTAGGCCCCACTTGGATATTTAATATAAACATGCTGAAGGGGGTGTAAACCATTCATCTGGCATCTGCTAGTGCAATGCCTTCAAACTCAACCATGGATGAATATGTTTTACTGTCTGGCTGACCCTTTTTTGTCATAATTACTGTCCCTTTTATCTTGTAAATGTGCAAAACAGTTCTACAACATGTAATTCAGATTTCCAGAGGAGCATAATTTATTCTCCTCCTAAAATTGGGAAAAATATAAAAAGAGTAGGCCGATATTCCTGTGGTTCCAACCAAATTATTCATTCTGTGGATTTCTCTGTTTGCCTATTGTCTATCAGAAATACCCTTTAATATTTAGACATGGTTGTATGGATTTAGTCGTGAGCTGTTGAAAATCCAAGTGTGAATATGTTGGTACGGGTGAAATATAAAATTTCATATTTATGTGTGGATGGACTTGGGTATGGTCAAATTGTGATCGGATTAAGAATGGCCTCAATAAGGAAGAAAGTTGTTGAAATTCAGAGTTTTGTCTGATAGGATTTGGGGTGGAAACAACCGAAGGAAGGCATGAAGATTCATCTGAAGAAAAGGATGGTAGAACAGCAAAATTGAATTAAAATGGGGTGTGATGATTTGAACTAGCACTTCATGAATATGAATAACAGCAAATAATTGGGAGAAGGAATCAATCGTCATGATGTGGGTACTGATATTTAATATGAATGTCACAAATGCATTTACTCTGAGATGAAGCACACAAATGATGTGTTGTACATAATCTTTTACGACAGTTTACAATGCACAGAATACAGAGTGAATCCGGTTTTCCATGGTGTTGACATGTCTGTCATATCTTCTCTCATGTCCTTATATATTTCTCTTCTGTATATTTTGCATGGAAGATTATGCTTTGATCAACAGGATTTTATTGCATTGTGCCATACTGCAGGCTTTTCTTGCATTATTTATGTGTCTATCATTGCTGATGGTTCTTTAGAGTACTTAAATATAGTTGTCATGTTTCCTGCCATGTCTTCATTGCTTTGTCACTTATGGATATCTCCTGGGAATTTATTTTAATCCTCATTGGCTGCTTCAGCTTATTTACTTGTATAAAATTCTATATAGTTCTTGCCTGTTCTTCTTTCAGCCTTATTCACATTATGATCTATAATATTGTTTGATATTTTCTAAAAAATAAATAAAAATAATACTGCTTGATATTGGTTCATCTTTAGATATTGGATCAATATCAAACATCCCACAATGCTCGAACGAAGGAAGGTGCTGAACCATCTGGTAGCTTGCCCACAAGTGTAATATTGGTAGGACATTCCATGGGTGGGTTTGTTGCTAGAGCTGCACTTGTTCATCCACATTTGAGGAAGTCAGCGGTCAAAACTATCCTGACACTTTCAAGTCCACACCAGTAAGATTTGTGGGTTAAAAATCTCTTTTACCTGTTCTGAAAATTTTGAATTTATTACCTCATATGTTGACAAGATTGAACTACTGATCCAGGTCACCTCCTATTGCATTGCAGCCCTCTTTGGGCCATTTCTATTCTCATGTGAACAAGGAATGGAGAAAGGGATATGAGATCCAAACCTCGAATGCTGGTCGATTGGTATCTTATCCTGCTCTTTCTCGTGTTGTTGTGGTCTCTATATCTGGTGGCATTCGTGATTATCAGGTTTGTCATTACTCCTTATACTTATTGATCTGATATCAACAAATGCGTAAGAGAGAGTTATTTAACTGACTTGCTAGTTGATTGAAAAGCCTGATGTTTGTACTTCCTAATTATATGTCAAAAAATATAAAAACATTACTGTTTAAATTTAATAATCTGCCTTTGTATAATTTAATTACATATTTAAGCATCTTTATTATGATTTGATTTTGTAATTTAACAGTTATGATACAATTTGGCTTGTTACTTCCAAGTTACATTAATTTGATCCACCATGGATGTCCGAAATTTAAATGTAACATCTTGACTTGACCACTATAGTGGCTGCTGAATTTTGTAGAACATGATCATAGATATTGGATATGATAGGAAGTTGATACAATGATTTGAAAAATCTTGATAAATTGGGGCATGGACACGTCAAAGACATGAATACATGATAGTATATGTATGTCATATTACAAAAAAGTGAACGAATATTCATAAACTATAAAAAGTTGATATAAATACCATATCAACTATCTAACCCATTCAGATTTTATCATCATCCAACTTCATATGTGAATAAGCCTTGCAATAGTTTATTGGATTAAAAGTTACAATACTATGCTAAATTTATGTCCTCTTTGTGCCATGTCCATTGAATTTTGGATACACATGAGATATGTTTGACAAGTGCCACAGGTGTTATGTCGCATTCCAGTGTCTGACCTGTGGTCCTGTGTTGGACACTGAGGAGGCATGTTCATTGATGAGTGTGTGCTTCCTAGCTGCTAACTTGTCTTTTATCTTTTAAACATATGTTAATAGATCCTAAGCCATATGAATGGTATGAAGAAGAAATATCAACCTAGACATAGCTTTAGGAATATAAATTTTCAGTAATGAGCATTGTGCCAGTGATCTGAATATGTTTTTCCAATTTTGTCTCTTCATTGAAATTTTTGGTGTCTAGGATGATGAGAACATGCAGAAAACATGTCAATACTTTTTTTTTATAACTATTTTCTAGGCTAGTTAGCTTGAGTTGAATAGAATTGTGTTGGTGAAAGTGCAAGCCAAATAAGTAAAACGGTGATGGAGGCTGTTACCCCATCTCTCCTTTGTGTGAATAGGGTTCTGGAGAGGTTGATTTGAGTGTGTTACTGTGTGATAAAGCCCTAGTGAATTTAGATTATTTTCATTTTTCATATCATGTATTGCATACCTAGTTCTTTTGTTTGGCCTCGCCTCATGTCCTCACAGGGTTGTACTTACGTCATGTTTAATGAAACCCATATAATATCATCCTCCCCGTGGTCCAATTTTTTTTTTGTTAAGTAAATTGTGGAACTTGAACCCAAGACCTCATGGTTGTAAATTCTGTTGTCAATCATTGAGCTATGGGCCCAAGCCTTAGCAGTCCCATGTCCCAATTGGACATATGTATCAGAATCGGAATGGACACAATATGTTAATAAACGTGCTACCTTACTTTCAAGGATTAA
Organism: Acorus calamus; assembly: GCA_030737845.1. NCBI lineage: Eukaryota > Viridiplantae > Streptophyta > Magnoliopsida > Acorales > Acoraceae > Acorus > Acorus calamus. The sequence continues at coordinate 5,848,448 of CM060874.1, read as the reverse complement.
TTATTCTGATCTATTGCATGATAGGTATAGGATAGAATGTGAAAATGTCAAATATGGTGTGAAAGCACCCTAGTTATGTTTAAATAAACTTCCCCATTTGATGGAAGAACTAAGTAAAATTCACTTTTGTTCGGTCCATCTGCCTGTAATATTTGCATTGACGTGGTCTCTTACCGCAAGGTCACTATCTCTATTATTCTTTGAAATAGGTTTCATGTCCATTGGTCACTCATCCAAAGTTTTATATTTAGTTTTCCGTATTTTGATAACATGTTATAGAAAACTTAAGATCATAGTTTCCCTCTGGAGCTCGTTTTTGGTACTTACTGTAGGCAACAATGCAACTGTTTTTTCCTTTTATTTTTTTTATAAAAAGAAATCAATACAATTGTTTTATAATATACCCCACTTGTGTCTTGCCCTCTTCATATTACAGCACACAATCCAGATGATTTGAAAATGAATAAAAGTCACATCATACACCATTTCATTCACTTCTAAATCTATTTTCACGTTGCAAAATTACTTCTAATGGGAAGAGTCATTACATCATGCATGTCTCGATTTAGCTTGTGTCATTACATTCATTATATTTCATCGGTAAGCTCTATTTGGCCATTTACAAAGACACATTTACCATTCATGTTTTTTGTAATTTAAACACTCTTCAGGTGTTATTCCGGATGTTTCTTGCCTAACTTTATGAATCCTGTGTTGTTTGGTTCAAGGTTCGTTCAAAGTTGGCATCCCTAGATGGAATTGTCCCTTCCAGTCATGGTTTCACATTAAGTAGTTCAAGTATGAAAAATGTGTGGCTTTCAACAGAGCACCAGTCTATTCTTTGGTGTAATCAAGTGGTTGTACAGGTATAACAAGAAACTTTTCTTTCCATTTATTATTAACCATGTTTGATGCATTCACTGGTCAACTAATTTCTCCTCACTACAGATTTCACATACCCTCTTGAGTATAATAGACTCTAAAACCGGACATCCATTTCAAAGTACGCGGAAGAGGCTTGCCCTATTCACCAAAATGCTTCGTAGTGGAATGCCACAAAGTTTTAATTGGATGAAGCATGCCCAACAATTACAACTTTTGAAGAATGATCCTTTGACTGACAGAAACAATGCTGCTGGTATATTGTACTATAATTAGTCTTTTTTTCCCACACATTATAAGCCTCAATTTATCAAATTAACTGAATTATTTTATTTTTAACCCAAACCAAATGTGCAAAGGAATTTACACTTCCCACATCACTGCTTGATTAGGAAACAATTTTCCCTGCCGAGGGATGGGATTTAAATTTGTTTTTTCTTTGTATAGACTGAACTTTGTCTTTTCCCTTGGTGGGTGTCATGCCACAGCTTGTCTAGAAAACAGTTTACAAAAATTTTGAACATTTCTATAATTTAAATTATACCGTGCACCGCTAGATGAATTCCCCTTGCAACACAGCTTAGGTAACATGTGACCCTTCTGTTGATTTTAGAAAATTGGTTATTAACTGCATGGAAAAGTTATTGAAACTTACCATGCATTTGATATCATAATTTCTGGAATGGACAGATGAGATCTCAGCTGGTGAAGCCAAATGTCTGAAGCATTACAGCTGGCATGTTCAATCATATGTCGAACGGAAAACTGTACTCTGTACATGCACGTTGCATGCTTCATTATATTGTCCAATGTGTTTAACGATTCCATGTTTTCCGCATTCTTTTCTTTCCTTATTGTTTTGCCTATAAACTTTCATCTTCTTTTGCATTTATCTGCAAATATCAATGTAGATCTTCTGACTTGCAGGACCTCAAATAGCCAGCTACTCTTCTTGTCCACCATCTGTTCATTGGAGTGCTGATAGCCTTGAGAAGGATTTGTACATTGAGTCAACTACTGTAACTGTCCTGGCTATGGATGGAAGGAGAAGGTGGTTGGACATAAGGAAACTGGTGAGTCAAATCTGAATCATGTCTGTTGGCATGCCAGACTGCTGATACCTGTTAGGCTGCTTTTTTATCTCCCATGCCATCTTGTTTTAGAGATGTAGATATATGTTTATTTCAATGAAAGTATGGGAGGTCCAGTGATATTATTAATTTCATTAATGGTCCTACACATTTTCTGTGACAGTGAATTCTATTTTATATTTCTGCATGAATGCCTGTTATTTCTCTATCCACAACCCATGCTTTACAGAACTTCCAGACATTTACAATTGCACACAAGCTTGGTTTGGCATGTTAATAATATGTAATTCATTTGTTAAACTTGTCAAAGTTTGGACGATAGAAACCCTTTTCAATTATTGTTTTTGGTTATTTTTTATGACTCAATTTTTTTGTTCTTACTCCAAGGGATCAAATGGCAAAGGCCACTTTATGTTTGTTACAAATCTCGCTCCATGTTCTGGAGTTAGAATTCATCTTTGGCCTGAAAAGAATGCATTGTCATCAGAAGATGAGTTATCTGCTAGTAAAAGAATTATTGAAGTGACATCGAAAATGGTCAACATTCCAGCAGGGCCAGCACCAAGGCAGGTACTATCGCTTTGGGTTTTGTTTTGCTTAATTTCAAATATCTTTAATATTGCTGCTCTATAATTTGAATATCCTCTGCACCGTATATGGAGGTTACATTTGTTGAATCTGTCCAATCATTTTGAAATTTCTATTAATGTTTATGAAGGTTCTCATGGTGAGATTACAGAGAACTGTATGTGCAAGATATAACATCATAAGGATGCTGTCTTCTTTTTTTATTACTAGATTGAGCCAGGCAGCCAAACTGAACAAGCACCTCCATCTGCAACCTTTCTATTGACCCCAGAAGATATGCATGGATTTCGATTCTTGACAATCTCAGTGGCACCTCGTCCGGTAATGTTCTGTCTAGTTTGGACTTCTGCAAAATCATCATGTGTGTAGTTTAGTAGGAATATTCTGTGTCATATAATCCATTCGTGGTGATATCACCAACTGAGTTATCTAAAATACTATAATTGCAATTGGCTGAGACCATAAGATTAATGTTTGATCATACCTATTCAATATCCAGACAATATCGGGTAGGCCACCTCCAGCAGCATCCATGGCAGTTGGACAGTTTTTTAATCCCAAAGAAGGGGAGAGAGAGTTTTCAATTTGGTCTCTGCTTCGCTCTACCTATGTACAAGAGGTTAACATTTTAAACAGCCATCAATTATTTATGTTGGCAATTGTGCTTCATTAAAATGCATTGTTTTGATTTCGTTTTTTCTCCCTCAGCTAGGAGTCACATTTATATTTTAATTGTGTATAAATTTTGAATTCTCACAGGAACTATATGTGGAGGAAGATCACCCTCTGCCTCTGAATTTCTCATTCGCTGTTAGCTTGGGCCTTCTTCCAGTTACATTATCACTTAGAACTGCAGGCTGCGGGATAAAAAATGCTGTGCTTCCTGTTCAGCAAGCTGGAGATGCGGAGCAAAGCAGTGAGTATTCTACATTTTAACTTTTTTGCTTCCTTGGCCTGTGATAAATCAAATGATAATTTGTTTTTCTTTCTAATAAATTGCTTCAAATATGTGGTAAAATTTCCAGCCCTCTGATATTTAGGTGCAAAATGTTTCCTGAAGTTCCTATAATTCCCCTCCCTCCTCCGGAGCCCCATCCTTTCATATTTAAAATCATTCAGTTCTATATAAAGCTTATTGAAGTTTGTTTTTTATTTGTTTGTTATTGATGCTAGTCTGCTTAAGAATTATAAGATCTTGTATAAGCTGTTTATGCATTTTCTTTATGTGGCTCATTGTACTAAGTTTTATCTCTAACAGCAGCTTCTTGTTAGCATTGCAGGACTTTGCAAATTGCGTTGCTTTCCGCCTGTGGCTCTTGCTTGGGATGCTACATCGGGCCTTCATATTATTCCAAACCTGTTCACAGAGACAGTCATTGTGGACTCTTCACCTGCAATGTGGAGTTCTGCTCAAGGGACTGACAAGACTATAATATTATTAATGGTATGAATGAATTTCTTTTGGAAATTTTTTAATCCACTCCTCTATTGTTTATGCATTTCCTTCTTTATTTGTGTGGCCACACTCTTTCCATCATTTGTGCAGGTTGATCCGCATTGCTCATACAGAATCAGTGTTGCCCCCTCTCTAACTGCAGCTGCAAGCAGATTTGTCCTCTTGTATTCTTCACAGGTGATTTTTTGGAAGTTCATGGAGTTATCAGTTATGTTGATCTTTTGTTCTCAATGAAATTTTCTGGGGAAAAAATGAAAATAAATCACAAAGTTTAATTGGTAAAATAGTGATTTTATTTCCAAAGAAAATTGAAGGTGAAAAGGGACACAAACAACATTTAAAATTCTTGTCTTGCTATGAATGTCAAGGTTTTATTGTTATCCGTTAAAATGTTATTCTTCATCTGATCACCCGTTTGGATGGGGAATAAGAGGGGAAATAGGTGGGAATAGAGGAGAATAAACAAAAAGGGGTGTTTCAGTAGACAAAATAAGTGGGTATAACTATGCAGAATTAGGTGAGAATAAGATGATATTTATATTTCAAGTCCCCTTGGAATTATGTTATTCTTCCACTTGTTTAAGGGGACTCATTTGTCCATCACATGTCATCATCTCTTATACATCAAAGGGGCCCACATGTCAAATCAACTTTTTACACCTTATTCACATTTTATTCTTCATCAACTAAACAACTCAACCTTTATTATTATGTTTTCCAACGAAAATAACAAAAAACACAACCAAACGGAAAATCACTTATTCCATTGATAAAATTATTTATTCCTGGTATATCTATAAACTTCAGAATAGCTTATGTTTCTATCCAAATGGGCACTGCGTGTCTAGCATTTCAACAACTTAGAATTGAAATGCTCTGAGCCGAATGAAATACTTGATTTGAATCCTGTGATGCACCCAAATCTTATTTGCGATCATTTGTCCGTTTTTTTCAATTTTACATTTACCTGACCGTAGCTTAATGTGACCATTCTTTTTCTCAACCACAATACAAAAGTGGATATTCTTTTACAATATTATAGACTCTTTGATTTTTTATTTCATATGGTTTACTACGTTGTAGTTTTTGAAGTAAATTTTATATCCGGCTTTCTTTTAGATTTTTCCTCTGTTTTCTGGTTCTGCCTCTCACTCATAATGTGGTTTACTTACAGATAATTGGGCTTGTTACAGCGGTGATATTTTTTACTTTGATGAGGCAAGCACGTGCATGGGAACTTGACATGCCAATACCATCAATGCTGACAGCTTTGGAATCTAATTTGAGATTTCCATTTTGTTTTCTGTTATTTGCCATGGTACCGATTATTGTTTCTTTGGTCTTTTCTATGATATCCGCACAGCCATTACCTCCAATCTTCAGCTTTATCATTGTCTCAGTTATCTGTTATTTACTTGCGAATGGTTCTGTGATTATATTAATCCTGAGCTCCCAGTTGGTCTTATATGTGGCTGCCACGGTGCATGTTTTTGCCAAAATACGGTGAGCTGCAGTTTCAAGCTAAATTTACTTTGTTTGAAGTGTTCTCATGAGTACCTTTGATTTTCATTTTTGTGGGAATATAAAATTACATTCTTTACTTTTGAAGGGATTTCTATAAAATTGTATTAAGTGGATATCTTTTGTAAATTTTTAATGGAATGTCCTGATGACTTAAGCATACACATATCATCGTTGTCAACAAAAACAACTCCTTTATGTTAATAGTTTGGGTTTGGTACCCAAATCCTTTTTCCTTCACTCAGCTTCATTGAGGGACTTGTCCTCCGGTAAATAGTCATTTGTCATTCCTTTTTTTTAATCATCTCTGCCTAATTTATCTTTGCTCTATCCCTTATCCTTGAAGCACTTTCCAATTATCTCCATGCCACTTTTGCTAACCAGTGCATCCATAGATTCCTTGGCATATGTTTGAATCATCTCAAACTTTTTTCTCTGATCTTCTCATTTATTGTTATAAACTCTAAACTTTCATGAATCATCCATATCACCATATCATGTCAGCTACTCATATTATCTTAACATATTTTAATTTCCCAACATTCTGACCCATGAAACATTGCTGACCTTATGACACTTTTATGCAATTTTCCCAATTTCATGGATATCACATAACATTCTAGAGCCATCCTCCACTAATTTTATGAGCAACATCCTCTGGTCATCCATAATTGAGCCAGAACAACGGAAGCACTCATTCTTTAATATCCCTTGCCATCAATGTTGATTATTATATATATTCTTATTTTCCTCTTTCTAAAATTTCGCATTGATTGTGTCTTTAATGCTCCGAAGTGTGCTTGAAACTGATATAATTTGTTATTGGCCTTATTCCAAAACTTAGCTATGTGATTATCAATATTTTGCATGTGGATGTACATCATTAGAGTGTTGATGACATACCTAGTTTATGACTGATTTTGAGGGTTATTTTCACTTAACAGACTGGTATTTTTTTGAGGTTTGCATCTTCCATTTGCCAACATAACTATTAATCTAGAGTTGGCTCCTTTGTTTGGTTATGAAATAGGAATACATATGCTTGATGTTGCTCTCTCCCTTGTCAGGGGTCTGAGTAGTCCTGTACTTATGGAAGACTTCTTTTTATTACTCGTTTGATACTTTTGTAAATCAGTCTGACTTGTCCATCATCTTTTTATTTAACAAATGTGCTACCATGCAGGTGGCAACTATGGGAAGAAAACTTTCGGATTAACTTCCCACGTCAACTTTTTAGTATTTCTTCCATATTCTCATCATTTAAGGTAATTTCTTAGCCTCATCCCAGATTTATCAGAGGTGATGGTGTGGCATACCATGTCTTATCAAATCCAGCAGAGGTTAAATTTATTGAGTTAGGCAGGGCACAGGGAATTTCCAATTAACTGAATTTAGAAATCAATTCTGTTTGAAACCGCGAATTCATTATCATATGTCAAGTAGCCTCGAGTGCATCCTATAATAATGCTCATTAAGTTTAAACAATGCCCATCATGGGGTCTTTTGTTTGGCATAACCAAAGATTAGAACTATATCCAGTCTCTCCCCTCCTACCATCACCCTGCTCTATGCAAGACCACTTTGGGTGATGGCTTTTAATGTTCATTATGTCTGATTTCTTTGTAATTATGGAAGTTATTTTCATTAGAATACCTTTTTACAGATTGGCAAGCAATATACAAATTTCATATTATGCATTAATGGAACAGGTCGTGCGGATTATTAGAGGCAACCCAAACATTGCTGTTGCACTGGTCACAATTCCTTTGGTTTGCTTTGTTCATCCGGCTCTTGGTTTGATCATGCTGCTCCTGTCTCATGCCTTGCATTGCCATGCTGCTCTTTGCAGGTAACATTTGTTAAAGAAAAAAGGACAAACCCTTTATTTATCTTATGAGTTTGTCTGGGAAAAATACTAGGCCCCTGTTTAGTGAGTTGAAAAGTTTATCCCTCCAGAAGTTTGGGCAATAATTAGGGGCACATTTTTTTTTAAAATGTCCTAAACTCTTTTTTTCCTTCAATGTATATATACTTTTTTAGAAAATGTTGACCTAGAGAAAAAATGCAGTCCACATTTTTAATTTTTTTATAAATAACAAATCTCATCTAATGAGATATATATTTCTACAAAAAATTGAAATATCTATTCTAATTAATTATAAGTCATTTATAGAATGCATAAAAAAATTTAACGAGTAATATATGTCTCGTTCAATGTTTTAAAAAGCGCTAGGCGCTAGTCGGACGGTTGATGAGGGACTATTGAACCGAGTGTCAATTTTCTTTTAATTATATATGGGGAATCAACTGCTATCCTGTTCTCGTTGTAGTCTTATTGGTCATAGCAGTAGAGCTGCTAGATAGAATTCCTTCAAGCATCTCTTATACCTGATTCAGGATATGGTATTTCCAGATGGTTATTATATTGTATTTCTGTTTAGTAAATAAGTTGGTAACAAAGGATTAACAGTATATATGCTTGCTGCACATAAACATAGTTTATATCTTTTAGTTTAAAATTTCCCCTCACCTTTCTTCGTTGGTTTTGTTCCAATCTACGGTGTTCTTTTGCTCGCCCACTCACCTTGCCACCAAGACAAAAAAGGATCCCGCCTGGATACACAATCCATCCATCAGTGACAAGGGACACTTGTCAAGTTTTGAAGTGTTCTCAAAGTGTCACACAGGGTGATCTCAAAAGTTGACATGGACATACATGTCCACACAATTGAAATAAATAAATAAATATAATAGCTATCTAGAGACTAGGGAAATAAAACATATAGCATATTTTAACAAGCTTGTAACGCTGTAAAATTTAAATGCATAAAGGTGATCATATTAATTGAACAAGCATGAATGTGTTAGAATCTGAATGCATTGTTCTATGAATTCTTCCATCATTCAAGTGTCCTCCAAGGGTTTTACAGATGTCAGTTTGAAATTTGAAGTATTAGGGAGCATAAGATGTTCACTATGAAGAATGCCCCTCATTCAGCCAATAACAGTGCACCTCTTTATCATACAAGATTATCTCATTATTTATTATTTGAAATGGCAATAAGTTGTTTACTCAAGGTTACACTGTCATCATGATTTTGTGCAATGATTAGGAACTTTTTTTAATGATGTTTTGGGTATGTTTTATCCCTCAAATTCTTTCTGTTTTCTCCTGGAATCAGTGTGTGTATTCGAATGGACTCGGTGTGTAACTGGTGAAGCACAGCAAAAGGGATCTCTTTGAATTTACAGAATTTTTACTTGAACATTTCACACTGTTTGTGACATTATTGGTTTTCCTGTCAGAACTTTATTTTTAAAAAAAAACCACCCTGAATTTGATAACTTCATGACATTGATGGCAATTGAATTTACAACTGTGAATATGTTCCTAAGAGTAAATCCCTCTTTTGTAACAGTTTTTTGGCGGCTTCCTTTCGCAGCCATGCTCAGAAAAAAGAATCGTACGATACGGTTAATTTATCAGTGCCATCAAAACACAAATTCATGGATGCAGTTGATCCACTTCTGCCTCTAGATGACAGCTCTTCGAACAGCCCAAACTCATCAAGAAGCTTTGTGGACACTCAATTAGAAATCTTCAACTACCAGCATAGCTTTTTGATCTTGCATCTTGTTGCCACACTCATGTTTATACCTTCATTGGTGGCTTGGTTACAGGTATGTTCCTATCTATTCTGTTCATTTAGTATGCATTCGACGCACCTTCTCATTTTCTCAGAGATTTCCATTAAGCCTGTCAACAAGCAAATTTTACCTAGCGGATATGCCTATATCTGAACATTTGAAAAATATCCGTATTCGATATCCAAAAACAAGTATCCCTATCTAATCTGAACATTTGGATTGATTCATCAAAATAACTGAAACATCTAAATGGATGTTGATATAATTCAAATATCCGATATCCGAAAAGAAAAAAATCATATATTTGCTATCCAAAATATATATAAAAAAAACAACAATCACCCACTTTAAAACACAAATTTATAAGCATACACACGAATCATTATTATATGATTTAACACAGAAAATATAACAAATGGCTCATATTAAAATTCTTGGATACGTATTTGGATCAAATATGGATATTTTTCTGGTAATTAATTTCTTAATTTCCAGTAGGAGTTTATTTTCTCGAAGAATGGTCAACCTAATTGATCATGAATTTTCATTTTTTCACATGTGATCACCAGTAACCATTCTAGTGTTTGTTGCAGAGAATCGGTATGGGTCAGAGTCATCCACGGTTCATGGATTCCATGCTCTGTGTGGGAGTCATTCTTCACGGCCTATATGGTAGTAAATTAGAGTGTAACGTTATATCTTTCTTCCCCCGTCGCATCGTCGACCATGAAATTGGTCCAAGCTTTCTATACCTCCTCGCCGGATATTATTGCCATATATCCGCCCTTGCTTCAGCCCCCTACAGAGCATTTTATCCCATCGCAGCTATAGGTGCCATCTGTTTTGCGTCCATGACTATAATGAGAAGAACCAATGAAAGAGGGGAAACCTATCTGAACAGGAATCATTCTCACAGACACTAACTCGTTGAGAGGCAGGTAAATTGGTTTCTTGTATATGTTCAATTTCATTTAAGCTTATTGCGACCGAGTCGCTGCAATTTTCGTCGTTGCATGAGATTGATTACCACAGAAGAAACAGTTAAAATATAATTTTTTTTTCTTCTATCTGGTGCCATTATTTTTAATCTCACCAGTTGTGTTTGCTTGATATCAACGCTCTTCACATATGGTGGGAAACTGATGTATAGTCTCTTAGAGGTTCGATTATAATGATCTTATTCTTTTTCCAGCCTCAAATTATAGTTAAGTTTCTTAGCACCAACTTTTTTTTTGTCTGAATTCTGGTATTCATTTGTTTGAAGTGTCAGCCATTGATGTATTTTGAGGTCCGGTTTTGCTTTTCTTATATGAAATATCGATGTTTAGCTTCTTGCCCTACATGAGAAATACGCTTCTCAACTGGTCCTCTTTGTTTCGTGTTGACCAGGGAAGAATAAGTTTAGTTCTATTATATATTCTAATGAACTGTATGGATCTATTTGTTTGATAACTATTCCATGCTGGGCAATTCCTACTTGTAATCATGCGTGTAGTCCATTTTTGCTAATAGGGCATTTGAAACATATAATAATTTTATGAGCGTGGTTACACTTAGATCCAATTCCAGCCTTATATGCGTTGATAGGTTTCTATCGATACATATGTTTACGTTAAGAAGACATATGTTTTGAAAGAATTTTTTTTATATTTTCTATAAATGCATTTATGCAATTCGTTGGAGTATATGTTTCATTTTTTATAAAAATATGTATCTTATTAAATGAGGTGTACTATTTTAAAAAAAATTGAAACACATGTAGATTAAAATTGAGACTGAAAATGAGGTTGGATGTAACATTATCCTAATTTTATTTTATCTGGAATAGTGGGTGTATACAGTTTATCGGGGCTTTATATCTTTTAAAAAAAATCATAACATGTGGGTTGCATGAGATTGTACTTACTATACCTATTGTTATGCAATATTAAATTATGCCCCATTTGGGTACTGCCGTAACAATGGAATAACAAGGAATAGCTTGGAATAGGGGGTGAAATGGTGTTTGGTTAATGGGGATAAAGCAGTATATGAATACTAGAATAATATGGTATTAGTGGGTATACACGAATTCCACCTCTCCATTGGAATCAACTATTCCAACCAAATTCATAAGTAAGTCTTATTGTCAAATTAAATGTCATCATCTCTTATAATTCAATTGTCAAATCAACATCATCATTTTTTCATCTTTTATAAATCTTTATTTATACTTTATATACATTTGTTAACCAAACAATAAAATTTTATTATTACGTTTTTTTACAAGAATAACTAAAATACAATCAAATAAAAAATAATTTATTCTATTAATATTTTTAGAATAGTCATAAAACCAGAATAACTTATGTATCTATCCAAACTTAGACATTTTCCTTGCACAGTTACACAGTAACATATACAACATCACATGTAGACCTCGAATACTGTCCAACGAGGTATGACTGAATATTTTTATATATTTTATAAATGTATTTATACCACTGATATACTTTATATATATATAATATTTTTAGAGGAATATATGCGCGATGCGGGAACGTGCGCGAACGACCACGGGCCGTATACGGGTCCATCGCGGGTCCATGTCGGACGGTCGGGTGCGATTATACGTTGGATGCATGGACCCGCGATCGGACGAACACGTCGTTCCCGCACCGTGCGGGACGCCGCATATTATATACTATATATATTATATATATATATATATATATCTTCAGATGATTCATTTAATATTTATAAAAAAAACATGTATATTGTGGTTTGTAAATAGGGAACATTTTTTTTGGGTTTTTTATTTTTAAGTTTTCATAAACTATATGATTTAATAATCTATTCCTCACTTCTTCACATTTTGGTTTTAATCCCCAGATTTAAAGGATATGTTCCTTTTTAGTCCCTATGAGAGACTTATCCCTAAATTATTTGATTTTCTTTTTAGTCATTGGGAGGGATTAAAAAGGAACATATTATTTAAATCTGGGGATTAAAATCAAAATATGAATAAGTGGGGGATCAATCACTAAATCTTATAAATTCTGGTGGCTTAAAAATAAAAAATCCTTTTTTTTATCATGATAAAGTCGTTGTTACACAATCATATTTTAAGTCCTGTTCCAATCTCATATAGCCACTTGTACTCTCTTTAATTATAAATATATAGCTCTTTAGATGTTTTTTTACATTTTTTATATATGTTTCATCTATACCTTACTAAGACGATCTATGCTATTAAAAAAAAGATAATCAAAACTAATCATTTTATAATAGTCCAATAAGAAAATGATATGTCCATCCGTGTGTACAATCTTGTCTACAGTTCTCATTAGTTTCCTCTTTTCTAGAAAAATACACCCATCTATTAAAGTATATGCTGTTATAAAAAATAAAGTATACACTAATTTACACTATTAGTTTTTTGAATATATGAAAATTTCTAATTTTCATACAATTTACATTGTATAGGGGTATCACAATGTATGCTATATATTTCACTGTCATATTATATATTATAGAGACAATGAATTATTTTCGTACATTATGATTGACCCATACATTATCTATGATAGTACACTATCATAGTGAAATAAATATCCTGTGCAGTCATAGATTACGAGACCCCATACATTATGTATCAACAACGCTCGTATTATTTTTGACCCATCGAGCCCATTATTTGGGCCCATATACCCGATCCATCTCTCACTCTCTCAAAAAAAAAAAAAAAAAAAAAAAATCAAACGCAAAAACCACCCTCTCCGATTTGCACTTCCCCCAATTTTCCATCCGCACAGAGGATGGGCCAAAACCCTAACCCTAACCCTAACCACGAAGAAGAAGTAGAAGAAGAAGGAGAGGACCGACGCCAACGGAGCCTCCGAAAGCTCGCCCTCGTCCACGACCTCTCGAGGAGCCTTTCCCACGGAGACCCTGAGTCCAGGGTCCGCGCCGCCAGGGACGTCCGGAGGATCGCCCGGTCCTCCGCCAGGTCCCGGTCCATCCTCGCCGCCCCCTCCGTGGTCCAGCCCCTCGTGTCGATGCTCCTCTCCTCCGACGGGGTCGTCCGGGAGTCCGCCCTCCTTGCCCTCCTCAACCTCGCCGTGCGAAACGAACGGTACGGATGAGAAACCCGGTTTGGGATTTTGCGTTTGCGATGATGGGTTCTCCTCAAAATTTCTGATTTGGCTGAGTTTTCGATGGTTCTGGTCGTTTTCTTGTGAGTTGTTGATGTTCTTGGCTCTTTTATCTTTTGTTAAGATTGATTAGAGTGGAATTCATGGAAGGTAGAGTTTAATTGAGATTAAAAGTAGATTGGATTTTTTTTTGTGTTTTTGTGGTTAGTTCACACAGTTTTAATAGTTACTCCTCATTTTATGGTTTATCTATGAAAATTCAGCTAGAGACATGTAAAAAGATTAAAAGAACATAAACCATAGTTTGTTTGAAGAGGTACACTCATAGACGCACAACTAATGTGCTCGACAACTCATTTGGTTCGGACATGTTGAAATGCAAATTGGGGAAGCTTATAGAAGTCCTGGTAAAGTCACAGAATGTTTTTGTTTTGTTTGATATAGTACGTGTACATTCATAAATTATACAAGATAAGTATGATAAAAGTATGGAAATAATTAAATTGTTTTCTTCTTGGTGCATTTTGATCATTATTATGAGTAATACATGCAAAAGTTTCTATATTGGGTGTGAAGGCAGTGGCAACAATGAGGAATTATAATTAATTATGAAGAACATGCCAAATCAATGAAACTATATGGCTGTTTGGGTCCTGAAGGTACTAAACACAGTTCAGCAAACTGAAGTATGTTCAGCCGAATAGGCCAATAAGTTTCCACTAATGAAAATAGTTTGGCATGATTGATGGAGTCAATGAAATGCTATGTAAGGAACCTTGAATAGTTGGTTTTGAAACAGTCATCGCTGTTGGTATATAAATTTTTTTTTTGCGAGCAATGAAAGTTTTAAGTTATTATACACCAGTTTGAACTGACCATATTTTGGGAGATGCTCATATAAACAACCAAATTTTAATGTTCTCCAAAAACCATTCAGCTGAATGTGAAATACTAATTGGCAATTCTTGTATAACTGTTGATTCAATTTTTTTCCCAGCAGTTATGATGGCGTAGAATGTTTGGTCATGGAATGTGCATTGGCAATGGTCTGTCATGGTTGTTCCTTCCTAATTTTGAGTAATAGATGTCATTTTGCACCAAATTCTACTGACCACTATGAGATGTTGGTATGCCAATGCTATTGATTTTTGTGGCCTGACTTCCTTTTCTTATCTTAGATTATATGGTTATTATGATTTGCTAACTATATTCCCTGACTGATCCTAAAATGTTGTTTGTTTGCAAACCTTTAATTATTTTCTGTATGTTTATTTTCAATGCCATTTTTTCCCTCCTATCTTATATAGTAGTTTATTACCAACTCATTTTTGCTTCTCTTCTTCTTCTTCATCAGAAACAAAGATAGGATAGTAAAGTCTGGCGCAATTCCTCCTCTTGTAGAGATTCTCAAACAAAGCGATGGCAATCTAAGAGACCTTGCAACTGCAGCCATTCTTTCTCTCTCTGTCTCCCCTTCAAACAAACAACCCATCTCCAACTCGGGCGTGATACCTCTCCTAATCGACATCCTCAACTCCAGAAGCCTTCAAGGCAAAGTCGATGCAGTCACGGCCCTATACAACCTCTACATCTCCCAAGACAACAATCCTTCTCCTTCGACCCTCACAACCGAAGCCATTCCTCCCCTCCTCTCCCTGCTAAAAGACTGCAAGAAACACTCGAAATTCGCGGAGAAAGCAACGGCCCTCCTCGAGATCCTCTCCTCCACCGAAGGTGGCCAAACCTCGATATCAAAATACGATGGCGGGATACTGGCAATCGTGGAAACCATCGAAGGAGGAACTTTGATAAGTACAGAACATGCGGTGGGGGTTTTGCTTATGCTTTGTCGGAGTCGGAGACAGTACAGGAGGCTTGTGCTTGAAGAAGGGGCAATTCCGGGGCTTCTAAGGTTAACGATTGATGGAACGGAGAAGGGCCGAGAGAGGGCTGTTGTTCTATTGGATCTTTTGAGAGAGGAGGCTCGGCCACGGAGGAAGTTGTTTCAATGTGTAATTGGGCCAAGTCTGGAGGAGGGGTTGAATCACTTGCAGATGGGGAAGAGCTCTTGTTCACCCAGTGCTGGCCTTGTATGAGATGGTTACATTGTTTGATTTGAAGTATGTATTTTTTTATCCAAACATTGTGTTGTTTTCTTAATGTCTACTTGTCTAGGACTATTGTATACGAAATGGAGTCACTGTTGTTTTTGTTTTTTCTTCCCCCAATTTGAGTCCTCTCCAGAAGTGTAGAAATGTACATCATGTACATCACTTTTTTTTCTTTATTTTTTTGGGTGAGGGATGAAGTGTATGTTCCTTTGATATTTTTTCTTCCATTTTCTAATGGTCATGGGGCAATTGTAACTTGTAAGTTTGAAACGAAATAAATAAATAAATTGTAACTGTTCGGTGTTTGGTGTGACAGAACAAAGTCTTGAATTCAAGTTTTTTTTTTCTATTTTATTTTTCTTACTTCATCTTGTTTTCATATATAGCTATTTGTTTGGTTGTTTTCTTTTGTCATTATCATTGAAAAATTAGAAAGATGCGGTTTGGAAACTAGATCTGATTTTCAGAAATCACACATTTTTATCATACACTTTTTTTGTTTTGAAAATTGAATTATAGTAAGCATATATATATTCTGTTGTTAAAAAAACTGTTTTAAAGTGAAACTATAACTAAAAAACTATATCATTTTCGTAATGCTTCCAAAGCAAAGTTTGTGTGTATATTGATTTCAAATCCAGTCAGGATTGACTTTAATTTTCGACAGGTGAATCAATCTGCATAGTCAATTGTTAAGTATATGTGTTATTTTTTTATTAAATACTGATGGTACTGATCAAACTCAGATTTAATTAGACCCAATAAAAAACAAACTCTTATACTCAATAATTAATTGTACAGCTGGTCTGACCGGACCCGGACTCCTGTGTATTGAATAATTTGATGCAAGTTTTCATTCTGGTAACTTATTCCAGATCTACATTACCTTGGTAATCCAGAATAACAATCCCATCCATTCAGTGATGGTGTCAGACGAGATATTCCCGAAATAACCCTGCCCCACCTTACAAACTCTCCTCCGATTTTTTTAATAAATAAAAAATAAATCCAAGAATTAACAATCCCATCCATTCAGGCCTGATAACTATTCTATGGTGGAATTGTCAGCTTATCTATGCCAATGAATATTCCTCTGAAATAACCCTGCCCCACCTTTCAAACTCTCCTCCGATTTTTTTAATAAATAAAAAATAATCACGATACGAATACCCATTTATTTACATGGACCCACTTTCGGAACCTTCGATTACAAGATCTACATCAAACCAAACCCATACCGTCCAATCAATGGACCCAATGAAGAAGATCCATCACATGCACGGCCTGTGAACCCCGATCTCGTGGTCTCTTTTCAGGGGTCCACCGGAACCGGATCACCGCCTGGGAAACACCGAATCCCCAGAGACGTGAAGTTACCAGTTTGCCCCTGTCGGTGGTTCGAGGGTTGCTGTTCCTGGGGAACACATTTCGGGGCGACACTGGGAAATTAAAAAATACCGTAAAACAGGGATAAAAACACCGTATCTGATGACGCAGGTTAAGCCCGGTTTCACTAATTAAACGATCTTGCGTAACAACATAACATATGTTTTTTTTTGTTTTGGGTGCGTATATCTTTATTTATTTAAACATAGATCCCTCTGAGATTTTGACATTATTTTCAAGTCCTAGAGGCCGGCCCGGGTAATGTAGTAATGTACAACCTCATATGGTAAGTGATATATTTAAATTTTCACGTTTGAATAATTTCATTTCACTATTCTCTTTCCACTTTTGTCTTTCCTTTTATTATCTTTTCATGTAAGGGATACCAACAATTCCATAGTTTAAGTTATTTAAGATGGCATTATTTTAAAATTAAATCCCCAATTGGACACCAATTTATTACAATCGATTGGATTCAAATTAACATTCTCTTATTGGATTGAGTCTAGATTAACCTCTTTTGACTCCAAAATAAGGCTGGGTTGAACTAATCCTATCGCAACAATTTAAACTGTCTTGTTCAAACCATTGTCATTCCTCTAATTGAGTGTATATCAAGTACAATTTTTAGGGCTGGATGTATCATTCATTTTTAGAAGAATTTTTTTATTTTTTTAATCTGTGAGGGGAGGAAATGAAAATGATGATATTCGTGAGGATCTAAAAGAAATAAAAAGATCAGAGGTACTTATTCGTAAGTAAGATTTGAGGGACCTAAACAAAAATTTCCCTTTCCGTATTCAGTTTAATCTTTAATGATGCGTTATTAAAGATGCGTTATTTATTTCAGCGTCTCTGACTCTGAGGGAAGAAGAGACAGTCACATTCCCTCACTATATATACTCTCTGTGATTGATTTCACGAAGAGAAACAGAGAGAGAGGGAGAGAGAGAGCTTCAATTGAAAATCCAAAATGCGCCGATAGAGAGAGACCGATCTCGAGCGAACACGAGAAGGTACGTTCACTTCTTCGATTGATTCGATCGATTTGATCGAAAACCCCCAAATCGATTGACCTGCATTGGATCTAATCTTCGCAGATCTCTCTCAATCTGAGCTCCTCGGTCTATCCCCACTCGATCTGGTAACCTGACTTCCCTTTTGAGCTTCCGCATCTCGATCGAGTCGGTTTTCGTTTATTTCTTTCCAGATCTGAACCTCACAGTCTGAGATCACACAGATCTGGTTTTGCAATCTAGGGTTTCGAAGCGATGCTGGGCCGATCGGGCAGCCTGACCCGGTCGGGGAGCTTCCGCGCGGAGAACCTCGGCGCGGACGCCATCACCGCCATCGGAAACCTCTGCTTCGCCCTCTTCGTCCTCGGCGTGCTCATCTTCACCGTCATCGCCGCCACGTACGAGCCGGAGGACCCCCTCTTCCGCCCCACGACGAAGATCACGAACTTCCTCACCTCCGCCTCCAACGCCACCTTCACCACCGACACCTCCGTCCTTCGCACCGGCGAGGACTTCCTCAACTCCACCACCTCCGCGGTCGCCGCCCTCCCCGTCATCGAAATCAAGGACGTCGCCGCCCTTCCCTCCATCGTCACCAACCCGGAGGAGACCTGCGACTCCAACGGCCCCATCGACTGCACCGACCCGGAAGTCTTCCACCTCATGATGCGCGCCGCGATCGAGAAGTTCCAAGACATCCACTTCTACCGCTTCGGCAAGCCGATCCGCGGAGACGAGCGGTCCTGCGACATGGCGTGGCGGTTCCGGCCCAAGGAGGGGAAGACCGCGTCCCTCTACAAGGACTACCGCCGCTTCACGATCGGCCGCTCCAGCGGCTGCAACTACACCGTCGTCGACATCGGCGAGTACCACTCGGGGGGAAACGCGAGGAAGAAGAAGAGGAACAGGAACAAAGAGAAACCCGGGTTCGAGCCCAAGAACACCACGCCAATGGCGGTCGGATCTGTCGCCATCCCCGTCGTCGGGGAGGCCGTGAACGACTCCCTCCCCGTCGTCGAGTCCGAGTCGAGCTTCCGCGACGGGAAGTACTTGATCTACATGGGCGGCGGCGACCGCTGCAAGAGCATGAACCACTACCTCTGGAGCTTCCTCTGCGCGCTCGGCGAGGCCCAGTATCTAAACCGAACCCTCGTCATGGACCTCAGCATCTGCTTATCCTCAATGTACACCTCCACGAACCAAGACGAAGAAGGGAAAGACTTCCGCTTTTACTTCGATTTCGAGCACCTGAAGACGTCCGCGTCGGTTCTGGACCAGAAACAGTTCTGGGTCGATTGGGGGAAATGGCAGAAACGCGACAAGCTCGGGCTCCACCTTGTGGAGGACTTCCGGGTCACGCCGATGAAGCTCCGGGACGTCAAGGACAGCCTGATCATGCGCAAGTTCGGGACGGTCGAGCCCGACAACTTCTGGTACCGCGTCTGCGAGGGGGAGACGGAGTCCGTGATCCAGCGCCCGTGGAACCTCATATGGAAGTCGCGCCGCCTGATGGAGATCGTCTCCACCATCGCCTCCCGCCTCAACTGGGACTTCGATTCCGTCCACGTCGTCCGTGGCGAGAAGGCGAGGAACCCGAGGCTCTGGCCGAACCTGGCGGCCGACACCTCCCCTGACTCCCTCCTCTCCACCCTCCGCGACAAGGTTGATGAAGGGCGGAACCTCTACGTCGCGACGAACGAGGCGGATGTGGCGTTTTTTGACCCTTTGAAGGACAAGTACTCCGTTCATTTCTTGAGGGACTATGGGGACCTGTGGGATGAGAGCAGCGAGTGGCACACGGAGACAAAGGCGCTTAACAACGGGAATCCGGTGGAGTTCGATGGGTATATGCGGGTGGAGGTCGATACGGAGGTGTTTTTGAGGGGGAAGAAGCAGCTTGAGACGTTTAATGATCTCACCAGTGACTGTAAGGATGGGGTCGGCACTTGCGGTGGTGGTGGTGGTGGTGGCGGTGGCGGTGCGTCGTCTTGATCTGGTACGCGATCATATCTTGATCTCAAGTAGCTTTTTTTTAGAGAATATGTGGTGCGCTTATGTTTAGCAGTTTAGGGTGATAGTTTGAATCTCTTATTATAGAATTGTTGCTTTATTCATCATGTGTTTGGTTTTTTTTTAGGGAAGCTTATTGTCTGTGTTGTAGTATTATGAATCTAAATTTAACAATGCTATTGTTTTTGGTTGATGATGGGAGTCAGTTTGAGGAGGTCTTATGAGTCTTAATCATGATAGAAACTGTTTGTGGATGGTAGGATCGGAGGTTTGGTTTATCTTTTTGTTTTTGTAATCTCATTTGATGTGTGTTTCTTCTCGTCGTCATCGATGATGTGATGGATTTTATATGACCTATGATTATTTGCCGGATTGAACATTATATCTGTTTGGGATTTGATTAAAGGTTTGGGTGATTCTGACAATTTAGCACCTGAGTCAATGAAAATGAAGGCATGAGCCAAGTTTCCAGTCATGAAAAACCTGTTAGGGCCGGCCTCCTGCCAGGGGGGGGGGGGGGGGGGGGTGTTGATGTGCAACTTGGGTAGGTGGAACCTGACCCAACCTAAATCAATCCTGACTTTTGGATGGGTTTGGAATTGTAGTGTTAGGTTCAACTGAACCTTAATTTGGGCTGGACTTGGGTTTACAGTTTGTGACCCAACCCGATCCCGATTTGATGGATAGTAAAGTAAATGTTTTGTGGGTCAATCCAGATTTTAATGGATTTATGTGAACATTGTTTAAGTAATGAACTTTTACATACTTTTATAGGCTTTCACATATTTTTGCGAAACTTTTGTAGACTTTTAAAGTTTTGTTCTCATAGACTTTCACTGATTTGTGAAGACTTTCACTGACTTTAACATATTATCTTTCATCAACTCTCGTGAACTTTCATTTAGAATTTTTCAAATAAAAAATTCAAACACAAGTTTATTTAACATATCTAACCTGAAAAACATTATATAAACGGGTTTATTTTTAAGTCCCCATAAAGCATAGGATTTAGTGATCGATCCCGCACTTCTTTGTATTTTGGTTTTAGTTCTCAGATTTAAATGATATTTTCCTTTTTAGTCTCTCTCATAGACTAAAAAGAAAATCAAATAATTTAGGGACTAAAAAGGAACATATCATTTAAATCTAGAGACTAAAATCAAAATACGAAGAAGTGAGAAATCGATCATTAAATCTTATTGTTTATGGGGACTTAAAAATAAAAAACCCTATATAAAAATGTCTTTCAAATAAATAACACAAAAATAAAATTTTAAATTTCTACTCATATTATTCACACCCAACTTGAAATGCAATTTTTAATAAATATATTCACATATCTTAAATGCATAATGCTATAATGTCATAATTAAAATAGGGTTTTTTTGTTTTGTTTTAAGTCTCTGTAAATATGTCTATTTGGAAATTGACCCCTTATTCATATATCTTTTTAAGTCTCTAACATCAACTGTCTATTTTGTTTTTAGTCCATCCGTTAAACGCCCGTCCATATACTGTAAGTATGTGAAAAGTGATTTTTATTTTTCTGTCCTTATAAACTTTGTTATTTGGTGATCAGTCCCTCTTCAAGCATAGTGAGTTGTGCTCCTAAGAGTGGAGTGACGAGCTAAAGAGTGAAGCTCGCTTGTGTTTGATGTGCTAAGAAGGAGGTTAACAAAATCTCAATCTTCCCCCACCAACTATTTCTTGCTTTGTTTTTGAATGAAACAATGAGCCAGATGAAAATACAAAATTCAGTGTGATCTTTGTGGTGCTAGGCGAGCGATTCGTTCGGTGCTTTCTTCATATTTTATTTTAAATCCTCAACTTCAAATGCATTTTCTTATTAGTATATCGACAAAATGTCTATATGATTTTGTAAGTATTTTGATATTTTAAACTTGTATATAAAATGTTTGGTAAAATATCTAAACTAAAAATGTATATGCATTGTTAGGTGTTCAGTGATAATTTCAGTGTTATTCATCACTATATATGCCCACCCAATCGGAGATTGCATTATCATAATAGTCTTAGTTGTTTAATTAAGATTGATTAAATAAACAGAAGAAAAATGTTTAGATGAACAAATTTTGAGAATTGTTTCAATATTAAATTTTGATTCAAATGATTTTTTCTTTGTTGAAAATTGTGAAATATTAAATAGATATGCCGTTAATGAAAAAATGATTTTGCATGACTTTTATTTTGCAAGAAAAATTAGAACCATGCAAAATAATTTCATACATATTTTATATACATGTGTCAAATATTAAAGTACTTACAAAATCATACATATTTTGTTGATGGACTTAAAATGAAATACGAAGAAGGGAGAAACTAATCATCAAATAACATAGTTTATAGGGACTTAAAAGTAAAATCTTTCCATCAAATAATGGAGACTGGATCCGGTCAGTGCCGAGTTCAGTCAGTTCGGTCAGTATCGAACTGTACCACGTTCAAATCGAACTGCATCACTTATAAATCGAACTGCACAACCAATTGTTGAGTATATTTTTTACTCTCTTATTGGATACTTATGATACTTAGGAATTCATATTTTCACCAATAGTTGATTGAATCTAATAAGAGAGTAAAAAATATATCCAATAATTGGTTGTGCAGTTCGATTTATAAGTGGTGCAGTTCGATTTGCACGTGGTGCAGTTCGGTACTGACTGAACTGACCGAAGTCGAGCACTGATCGAATCCGGTCTCCAAATAATGGTATATGGATGAACGTTTGGTGAATGGACTTAAAATAAAATGGGTGGTTCTAGTTGGGGATTTAAAAAGATGAAAAAGGGTGGGATCAATACGTAAATCGGCATGTTTATATGAACTTAAAACTAAAAATCCTTTTAAAATATCATTTTTAACTAGATAATTATGACATTAGTTCACAATATTAGTATTATGGTCGTCCCACATACACTTAGCCAATGTTTTAAAACCCCTTCTAGACTCACGATTAATATTGTGTAGAAATATAAGCATCCAAAAACAAATCAAATTAAAGATTATGAACTTATTGCACATATAAATAAATAAATATATATCTTTCAAAATTGTGGATCTAGACGCTATTATATATATAATAATAAAAATGATTGATTGCAATACTATCAAATCAACTATTCTCAATATTCATTGAATATTGAATATGTGAAATGATATCAATATTTCATGCATATATTTATCAAAAATAAAGATGATAAACAGACAAATTATAAAAAAATTGGATAAAACATCCAAAAATAACGCTCCAGACTTACACAACAAGAAATTGTCCGCTTTGTCTCTAAATGGGCTCACGGGTTTAAAACGCGTCTTAGTGTGTAAGAGTTCTGCTCACATGTAAGCACAAACTATCTTCTCCCATTATGTGATGTGAGACTAAACACCCTCACCCAATCCATGGGTCTGTTGGGACTCTTGGGCCTGGGCCAGATGTCACAATAAACATCTATAGAAAAACAAAACTAATTTATTATAAGAACAACATAAGAGTTTTGTGAAAAAAAAGAGAAGTGTTAGAATGAAAGTTCACATTTTGAAATGACTTTTTTCTTCATATTTCTATCTAAAGCTCATGAAAGTCCATCACTTATAAAAATATTTACCAATCTTGTTAAAATTGAATAACACATGATAATATGTCTACAACAAAAAATCTTAATCGACTAACCAAGAAACTTTCAATTGAATAATGCTAGATTTTTTGTTCACGAATTAATGTCTTAATCGAATAAAGTTAATTTTTTTTGTCTTTGAATTAATGTCTAAATCAAATAACGTTGATTTTTTGTCTATGAACTAATGTCCAAATTAAATAACCTAGGATTTAAAAATCTATAAACTTTGACTTTTTGTCCATAAAAGTCTGGATTGACTATCCCCACCTTGATAAAATTTTAAACTACTAAAATATTAATCGATGAGATGAAATTTGAATCATTCGATTCATTTTTACCATAAAATCAATTATTGATTTTATTCGTATGTCTATTCAGTTTTCACCGAAGGTCCCTCATTTTAATATTTTTATCTTAAAACTACATGCTTGACTAGTAAAATATATATAATTTTATATATAAAAAATATATGATTGAATGCATATGGTTTTATATTTTCTTATTATATAGAATAATAACACAGTGGAGTATATATTATGATAAATGATTTCAAATATACAGGTGATTTGACATATACAAGAATGACGGTAAAAGTGTAAACTGGTCAATATATTATATGCATACATCCATATCTTTAAATATTAGGGTTTTTTATTTTTAAGTTCCTATAAATCATGATATGTTCTTTTTAGTCTTTAAAATGATCTATCCTTAAATTATTTAATTTTTTAGTCCCTGAAAAGGACAAAAAAGAAATATATCATTTAAATATGGAGACTAAAACCAAAATATAAAAAAAATGAGGGATCAATCACTAAATCCTAAGGTTCATGAGGACTTAAAAATAAAAAAAACACTAAATATTAATTTTTGGATCTAAACTTTGGATTCAAACCAGATACAAATGTCTAATCGGGGTCGCGGGGGGTCGCCGAAGGTCGCGGGTGCTCGCCGATGGTCTCCGAGGTCGCCTGAGTCGCGGGTGCTCGTCGAGTGGTTTTCGTGAGAGAGTCAAGATAGACGGTTGAGAGAGAGAGAGAGTCGAGAGAGGGCATATCTGGGGGTATTTATTTGAATGTTTTGGACCATCCGATTACACACGATCGGACGGTCGAGTATCCTTCAGTTCTTTCTAATACGCGGTGGTCTTTTTTTTGTCTGTGTTTTTGATCCGCGCGATCGGACGGCTGTCACTCGATCCCGCGCGATCGGACGGCTGGCACGCGATCCGCACGTAAAGCCTCGTCCGTCCGCAGCATATATATATATATATATATATATATATATATATATATATATATATATATATATAGGGAAGTGATTCGGTGCGGGAATGCGATCGTGCGGGAAGCGATCACGGGCCGTCGATCACGGGTCCATCGCATCGGACGGTCGGGGACGATTCATCTCGACCGTTGGATGCGATGGACCCGCGATCGAACGATCGACGTCGTTTCCCGCATTCCCGCACTGAATCACTCGACTATATATATATATATATAGTCGAGTGACCCGTGATCGACGGCCCGTGATCGCTTCCCGCACGACCGCATTCCCGCACCGAATCACTTCCCTATATATATATATATATACACACACACATATGAGACGTGATTAGGTACTGTCGTGCGGTTGGTGCGCCCGCAATCACGGGCCGTCAATCACGGGTCCATCGCATCGGACGGTCGGGTGTGATTCGCGTCAACCGTTGGATGCGATGGACCTGCGATCGGACGGCCCGCGATCGCGACCGCACCTAATTGTTTCTCTGTGTGTGTGTATATATATATATATATATATATATATATATATATATATATATATATATATATGAAAATTATTACGTGCGGCGAACGGCAGGTGCAGCCGCGACGTGGGCCGTTCGATCGCGGGTCCATCGCATCCAACGGTCGACGTGAATCGCACCCGACCGTCCGATGCGATGGACCCGTGATCGACGGCCCGTGATCGCTGCCGCACCCGCCGTACGCAATAACCTCCCATATATATATATATATATATATATATATATATATATATATATATATATATATATATATATATATATAGGAAGCCGATTCAGTGCGGGAATGCGGTCGTGCGAGAAGCGATCACGGGCCATCGATCATGGGTCCATCGCATCGGACGGTCGGGTGCGATTCATCTCGACCGTTGGATGCGATGGACCCGCGATCGACGTCGTTTCCCGCATTCCTGCACTGAATCGCTCGCGTGTATATATATATATATATATATATATATATATATATATATATATATATATATATATATATATATATATAGAAGTGATTCAGTGCGGGAATACGGTCGTGCGGGAAGCGATCACGGACCGTCGATCACGGGTCCATCGCATCGGACGGTCGGGAGCGATTCATCTCGACCGTTGGATGCGATGGACCCGCGATCGAACGATCGTCGTCGTTTCCCGCATTCCCTCACTGAATCACTCGACTATATATATATATAGTCGAGTGATTCGGTGCGGAAATGCGGGAAGCGATCACGGGCCGTCGATCACGGATCCATCGCATCGGACGGTCGGGTGCGATTCACATCGACCGTTGAATGCGATGGACCCGCGATCGAATGACCGACGTCGCTTCCCGCACCGAATCACTCGACTATATATATATATATATACACACACACACACGCGCGCGCGCGCGCGCGCGAGTGATATCAATATATATATTGATAAACTATAGAGATGAAAACTAAAATCAAAACTTCAGACTACTTATCATCTCTTTAAAAAATACATTAATTATTCAAACTTTCATAATTGTTTTTAATCATGAAGGACAATGAATAAGGAAAGTATATCATAGACGCACATATAAATTTATAATACATGTGGGATGATTTTATAGATGGGAATTGGGATACACTATTATCCATATCTCCTCTACGAATCTAATAATTTCTGATTTTTCATATATGGATGAGGAGCTGATACAAATATAATTTGAATGATAGACAAACTTTCAATAAGTGTCCACAACATCCTCTCGCCCTTATTCCTCAGTCAGCATCCCTCCAACCCTCCCATTTTAAAACAAACAAACCCAAAAAAAAAAATTTTTTGATCAATTCATTTCAATATCAACCAATTCATACTATCAAATTGGCTCTCCTTTTCTCCTTGAAATCGGGTTGCCTATCCTGTGGTAAGAGCTTTCTGTCAATATTCAACAATTGCTAGGCTTTCAAAATTTCCACTAAAGCTGTTGCTGAGCAGCTGATATGGTTTACTACTTCAATCAAGATAACCTGAAATTTTGCTCCAAACTCTATCACTGGTTCCTTTGATCAATTGTCAACTAGATCAAAGCCACATTTGGAAGAACACCCATTGCTTGCACAATCTATTGTCCTAACAACATATGTGAGACTCAAACCCAGAACCCCTCAGTCAGAGGAGATACCTATTTGCATCGCACAATTCAACAATTCAAATTTCCTATTCGATGGTTTCCTCTGCATACGAAGATAATCATCCTGTCTGAGGCAAATAATAGTGTGAATACAGTTCGCGCCCCTGCGATAACCATTCTTGATGAGGACTGAAACAATGGTTTCAAGAGCCAAATGGTTCAGATGGTTCATTCAGTTTGGCCTCTTCGGATTTTGATCATTGGGTACGTACAACAGTGGAAGCCTTCTTAGGGTGCGTTTGGTTGCGCGATTGCAAAACTGATTCTACTGGAATCTGCGATTGCAAAACTGATTCTGCAGGAAGCTCACTTTCTCAGCTTTTTTAAATCGCAGCTTTTGGACACTATTTGCCTGCAATCGCTGGATTTAAAACTGCAATTGTAAAACTGTTTGGTTGCACGATTGTAAACGCAGCTTCCTGCAATCGCAAACGCTGCGCAATCGCGCAACCAAACGCACCCTTAGTCTGCCTCTTACTGCTTCCTTATCTCAACCATGGCGACAATGGTCACTATTTCCCTTATACAGAACAATAGAGAAATGAAGAATTCAGGTAAAATGGACACCACAAGAAGTGCACGGATTGGAAATCTCAATTATAAGCAAAGATTCAAGACATCGATAGAAGTTCATAATCTGAAGAATAAATCAAGAACCTACCTTGAATTTTTCTTCGCGCTTTGGTTTGTGAATCAATGTGGCTGATGCTTTGGCAGAAATCCTCCAATTGGGAGACACAGTAATTCTTTCCTTATGCAAAGATATCCAAAGACTCATGAAATCTTTCTTTCTTTTCCATGATAACCTTGCAAGACCTTTCTTTTTCTGCAAGGTTAGCAATGAAAAAAACATATGTATACATGAACATCTAATTTATTGTCATTTAAATTTGTCGAGTTGGTCATGAAAAACTTCTAACTATATATACTGTTGACTTGATCATCATTGTTTGAATATGGAACGGTAGAAAATACATATTCTTCATCCACGTATGATTTATATAATGTTGAATCAGCACGAATGTTGTATTTGCTTAGCTAAGCATTGATCAATGGCGGAGAATTATATCTTGCTGTCTACTGTGTAAAAAAGAAGAGAGGATATGTATTTATTCATCAATAAAACATAAATTTACAAAATTTCATGACTGATTTAATACTAGCGATTGATAGAAGAGAGGTGCCCCCCCCCACCAAAAAAAAGAAAGAGAGGAGCAAACCACACCTTGAAAAAGAAAAGGAAATTGCATTTTATATATAGCCTCTAGATTTAGAAGAGCAGTACAAATTAAAAAGCCTCAAAATTGAACCAGTCTGCAGTTTTTGTAAACCGTCACTTTCCTCGAGTTTTCCATTTCTTGATAGGGAACAGCTTCAGTTTATTGCTAGACATGAAAGATCCAGCCTCTGTGGGACGTAATCCAGAAATAGTGACTTTTGGCTGGTCAACATTTGTCTTACCATCCGGAAAAAGTTCCAATTCAAAGGTTCCTCTAGGAAAGCCTCTCGCAACCTGATGTCCCGATATATCAGTACATTTACAATCAGTTCCAGAATCTCATGATCCCAAATGCGAAAATGACAAGCAATGGTGCATCCGTATATGCTCAAGAAGATTAAAAGAACACATGCGTATAACACCAACGTTAAACCTGTCAATTATTAAAAAAATATCTGTACCCACCCTGAATCAGTATCTATAAAATCAGAAATTATCCAAAATTCAAAAATCCAGAGTGCGGATATGGATATTAATGTATCCGATCCGAAAAAATATCCGAATTCGACATATATTGCAAAATTATATATGTTTGTTTTATATACTATTTATATTCAATTATCTTGTATGATTAATCATAATATTAAAATTTTAAAAATGCCTATTGTATTCTCTTTGTATGTTCTACGAAGAATACGAGAAGCCTAAAGTCTCAAATAATCCTCTCATCTCTTTAATATGTCACATGATCACCCAAACTAGTGTCTATATTTAGATATGTAGATTATCCAAAAAATATCCATATCCAAGTGCCAAAGATCCGAATTCGAATATTAGTATCCATTTTCGAATTATTTAAGATATATATAGTAATCTAACTGATCCGTATCCAATCCGTCGACAGACTTATACATGTTAAGAAATGGCGAGAATAATAGTACCTTTAGAAGAATCCACACTTTAAGGGAACTGCTCAATGCTGCGAGTTTTGTTCGCTTCCCAGATGTTAAGTAGTGGCTCATGCAACGATCAACCTTTAACACAAATCTTGGCCAAGATTTTGTATTCTCAGGATCCGATTTGAGGTTCGATGTGGCCTGGTAACAAAAACACTTGTAATTTCCATATGTTTGATAAAATCAGGAGAAATGGAATTGAGCAAAGATTTGTGCATCACCTAAAAAAGATAGCTCAAATAGAGATGAACCACTAAAGCATGCAAGAAAATTAGACTAAAGGAAGAGCTTCATAAGATAGCAAACAGGATTGACATTTTGTATTGCTGTGAGGATAAAATTTAAAATTGAGAAGAATCTGAAAGAAAAGGGTGAACCCACAAACATGAAAGAGAGGTAAAAAGGGTGGCCCCGATGGAGAACCATTTTATGAAGAATCAACTCAGGTAGACTGATTCTCAACATACAATAGATGTTGAAATTTATGTTTAAGAAAACTTAGAAGAAAAAGGTTGAAGCAACAAACATAAAATGGAAGCAAAGAACAGTAGTCCAGAAAGGAAACAGGGGAGACAGTCACAGTGAAGCAACCAAGAAAGAAGATAAAAAAAATGTACCAAAAATCAGCATTCTTTTTATTTAGAAATTAATAAAAACACCAACTCATGTTGTCTTGATTGTCTACAAACCACAGGAGATGGTATCATACTGATATGGGGATATTGGATGCAAAAAGATGCAAATGTTTGATAACATTAGATGCTCTGGTTTGACAAGACCATGGTAAATAACATCAACAGACAAACATGCAATCTCTTGTCACTATTTATGTACATAAGTACATTAAGTTGAGTACTAATTACTCTTCCATAAATTGAAAAATTAAAAAGTAATGAAAAATGGTACTAACAACAATATGAAGAGCTATACTCACAAGCAAGCGGCAGATTTCATGCTCAATTTTTGAAAATGATGTCTCCAAAGCTTCAACTCGCCCAGTACCATGACAACATGTGCATGGTTCACTGATCATAAATGTAACACTTGGCCGAACCTACATGATTCAACACCAATTATTTATGAATTTACTTACTACCGTCTCAATGCAAAAAAGAAAAAAGAAAAAAAAGGAAGACCTTTCTCAAGGTCCTTGGAGGAATATTTATAACTGACAGCTAGCACACAAGGTAATTAGAAGAATTCTGAATATATTAATTGTTAATCACTGTTGCACATTCCAAAAAGGGGACATAATGGATTGATACACATGCTTCTAGTGATGTTTAGAGAACCTGGCAATTGGATTGCACCCCTCTCAGTCAGTCACTGTAGTATATGCAAAATCCATGTTTCAACATGATATGTTGATATGAACATGGTGAATTTATATGATGTCAATATAACATATCAAAATGGTAAACCAGATTTGATGGAATATGCTTTCACTCTGTTGAAATGCAGTTGAAATACATGTTAAGGAATAAGAAACAGCAGTGCCTTCATGTAACTGTACTCTAGAACGTATGCCTTATAATTATGACAAGAAGTTGAATTTATTGGATAGCATTGTGGATCATACATTTATGATCTAGCGCTAGAAACATACCCGCTTTCTTGTTATTTCCATGAGTCCATGCTTAGATAACTCTGAAACCTTCACGATTGACCGATCTCTTTCAACTGCCTTCTTAATTGCTTCATAAACCAGCCTTTTATTCGCTGAAAGATGAATGATCTCAAAATTTAAAAGCACTCAAAATAAAATAAGAGGAATGCAAAAGAGGTTGACTAAATCACAACAAAGGTGATCATGCTACTAAGAGAATGAGACTACTGAACCAGCGATGACTCATGATTTCAATTTAAAAGACAACCTCATAAGAAGTGATCTTTCTTTAATGACCACGCATATATAGAAATTAAGCAATTAAATGTCTCAGATTATAATTAAAAGTGAAGGTATCCTTCGCCTGCATTTTATTAAAATCAAGGAAAATCCCAAAATGTGTCAAGAAAGATAACTGAAGTAGACAAGAAAGATAAACTTCCTATGATGATGTGTAATATGTAAATATAGCAATGGAAACATGCTTGCAAAGATACATCATCATAAAGATGTGTCAACAGAAACAAAGTTTCAGTTCAACATACATGAGCTTAAACAACATAACCAATAAAGTAGATTTCAATGACACAAATTGGTCTCCTGCAGGGCATGAGAAACCCCTGATCTTCTCATCATATTGGCTTCCACTAATGTAAGTGTATAAGCAGGTTTTAAAGCCAGTCATAAATGGTGATCTGATTTGATCGTTTTGATGATCTCATATTATTGTGGTTTTGGTTCTTCATAAGAAATGGGAATTTGGCATTTGTAAATGCAACAAACATCCTTTTTGTGGCATATAAAAATGGGAATTTCACCATTTGAGAAAAATGAATACCAGGTCATAATTATAGCCACGCACAAAGGATTCTCTACTTACATTCATCAACCATGTCAATAAAATCTACCACGATAATTCCACCAATATCCCTTAGACGTAATTCTCTTGCAATCTGAAACCAACATTATAAATCAGTAAGATTTCTTTCAAATGTGTTACATAACTAAAACTTACTCATGCCATGTCAAATGAATGTCAAAAAAATTGATTAGCCCAACATAAACTGTATTTAATCAGATTCAGCATAAATGCAGGAAGAAATCTTCAGCTAGTAATGAGAAAACATTCTGCTTTCCACACTTCAAACTCAGTTTATTTCTTTTATATATATATATAGCAAAATGGTTAAAAATGTATCCAGAAACTAGAGGGGATGTACAGAAAGAACTATCACATCATAAAGTAATTGTAAACAACAGACTTATCCATTAAATTGTTAACCAGTCAAATGATCAGGATTTTTTAGCGTAACTTCTCAGTGAAAACCAGAATTTTCCATCATGGAGTACATATACTGAAAAGACTTAATACATATGCAAGAATTTTACACTGCCTCTCAACATACTTGTTTTGCAGCTGCAAGATTGACATCTAGGACAACTTTCTCTTGAGAATTTCCTTGACCAAGCACACTATGACCCCCGTTCACATCGATGGAAACTAATGCCTCAGTTTGCTCAATCACGAGAGAACCTCCATTAGCTAGTGGAACCCTACAAAAGTGTAATGAACAACAATTGTCAATTACAGGACTCAAACTAGCAAATAGGAAAGGTTTTATGAAAATTATTTTAATGTTAGTGCCTTCTATTTTTCATTATGATGATAAAAAGGCACAAATCAGTTGTCATGGAATCACTTCAGCAATACTATTTGAAATGAAAAAGATCAAGGTTGAGCTTCTTTTGAGATCGATAGGACTTTGCACAAACGTGTTCTTTTGAGATGAATAGGTTCCACCTCAGTTGGCAAGATTTCATAAGAAGCTGGCCAAATGGTGTTCCTAGTATGTTTAGTATGCATGGTGTGATGCATGATCAACTTGGGAGTAATTTTGAGATAATAGACATAGATTTGATATTGATACATCACCTGCATGACACAGGTAAAACTTACAGTATCAACTAAGAAACACTCCCACTTGGTCATGGGTTGATTCCATGAAACTAAGCTTTGAATATAAATTTGTGAACTTAGTTTCCTAGTATGTTTATTCAACTGGGTAACACCACAAAGAGCATAAGTTACATTAATATATGAATCCAAAGAATAAAATGTGATCTCCAAACAGTGTGTCCCAAATGAATATATAGAGAACGATCTTCAGAATTTTCGGGTATCTCTGAAATATATGATTACACAATTGTGAGAATTATTAAAAAATTTCTTTATTTTTACTGGTCATCTTCTAGCAGAATAAAAATAATAATAAAAACTGGGGAAAGGCCAAAGGGAAATTACTTGGTGTATCACATACTGGCTCATATAATCAAAACGAAATTTGACGAGTGCTTTTTATGAAAACTAGGCATGGCAGGATTCAAAGCTTTTTTTGGGGCCATAAGGGCGAAATATGTCAAGTCCACATATGAGGAATTGCATGATTACATATTTACCACAAGCACGTGCAATTAAAAGATTCATGGCTCATGCCATTAGGCTGAGTACCCGCACTGCAATCAGACATATCATTGGCATAAAAATACAGTTCCCACGCAATGGTTTCCAGCTGCATCTTACCTTTTACTGAGGATATTATTTATCTCTTCTTCAATACCATATTCATCAAAAATGGAGATTCTTTTATCATGTAACTTGACCCTGTCGCAGAGTTCGGGAGCAATTTCCTGAAGGTATCTGGTAACCTGATGATGGGGTGATTTCCAAAAAGAGATTCAGGAATTAGATTATACAAAATTACCTGATGTGTGACTGAAAACTAGGATAGGACAAATAATCAGAAGCTGTGGTCTAGTATTAACATGCATGTGTTTTTTTTTTAAATTCCCTTCCTTACATGACTCCTATAGCTGCTTTGCTAACCTCATGATATGTCCGAGGAGAGTCAACGACCATGCACTTGACCTACAAAACATATAATAGTCAACCAATATGCTACAACTGGAACTGGATTATCCAGATAAGCCATAACATGGCAAAAAAAAAAAAAAAAAATAGAACGCCTTTACAAGGAAGAAGAAAAAGTTATGCACAGAGATGAAAAAAGACACCTTATCATTGAAATAGTCTTGCACGACGGTGAGTGTCTGACCCATTGCTCTATGCAATATGACGGGAACTGCACCATCAACTCCATCATCTGCAGCAAGGGCTGCAGACTTTGCATGTTCAACTATACTTTTCCAGGTGGAGAGCAGGCCCTCCAAGTCCTTCTGCAATTCCTCTAAAGAATGCCCAGCAGCAACAGTTCTCACAGTCAATCCAAAACCGGGGGGCTGCAATGTTTTTGCAATGACTCTTAAGCGTGTACGCTCAACCCCAGATATCTTTTTTGAGACACCAATTCTATTGCACTGTGTGATCAGTACCTGCAGAAAAGGAAAGGATTTTCGGAATCTCAACTTAATTATTCTTTATCAAATCAGTGTAAATGCTTGTTCACAAATGCTTATATATCGTTATAGCTTCCCTACATCTTGGGGTTGGTCATTTACTATAGATTTTGTCATTTTGAGTTATTTGTACACCAACTTCTAATTACATACTTACCAAATATGAGCTAGATTTTTCAATCAATGATTCTGATGAGGTAGATTTCTGAAACACACATTCAAGCTGCTTTCCTATAGGATGGCTTACTGTGTAGCATACTCTAATTTCTTAATGTCGAAATTCAACCAACTTACAGCTTTACAGGAGCCCCTAAAGTTCCCATATATCATGGGGAAGCATAAGTACAGATAATCAATCGAAGCAACCATAATAACAAAGTTCTCATAAATCATGGGGAAACATAAATCACTACTGATCAATTCAAGCAATCACAATATGGAAATGGGAATGAGCATGAGGCACCACAATCAATGATGACTAATCTTGCACTGAATATTTGGGATCCAGGACATGTGGCAAGTGATATAAAAATTTGATTGGTCGAACCAAACATGTCAATTCAAGGGAAGAAATAACATCACCAGTTCATTTTAATCACAAAATATAAAAGCATGCAAAGGATGGTAAAACCGTAAAAGATATTTAGAAGCCATAGAAACAAAGAGCAATACCCAGAATCGGCTTTTAAGATTCGGATAGGCTGTCAGAGCAGGACCTTTCGTTCCTAACCCCTCCTTAACGACTTGTACAGTCACTTTCGTGCCTTTACGTACATGGGACCATTTGTTTTCATCTGTTCGTGCATCATGTGAATCTTTCAGATCTTGCAGTATAAGACTGGATAGATCAGAGTGCTCAGAGTTTTCTGTTTCTAGCGGAAGAAAATCATCATCATCTTCACCTTTAATATGATTCCCATTCTCTTCTTCATAGTCATCAAAATCAGCTGCATCAACACTATAATCAATGCTACCAACGTCTTCTTCCCCCTTATCATCATCCACAATTTCGGTATCATCTTCAACTTCCTGTCCCTCAACATCCTCAGGAATAAACAGTGCTGATTCATCTTGCTGGTCAACCTCCGAGATCTCATCAATAATGTCCTTTTCATCATATAATGACTGAACATGGTCATGAACAATTAAGTTTTCTTTTGAAATACTCGTTACAGAACCATTGACCACCCTGCCCTTGCTCAGATGATGGAATGGAGGATATACGAATGGTTCTCTATTTCTCTTAATAGCCATGAGTGATGGGCGAGCAATCCCTATATCTACAAATGCACCACCCATATGAGGAAGAAGTTTTGTTACTACACCTAGATATACATTATCACATTGCACAATATTCTTCACCGGTTCCAGTAATAGCTCAACCAGCTTATCATCTTCTAAAATTGCAATCCTTTGCATAGTACACACTGAAGAATTGATCAGTATGACGGTAGATACAGATTCTTCAATACTAGCTAGTTTTCGCTCATCTTCAGATACCACTTCTTTTGCTATTTGATTTGCCTCCTCAGAAAATTTGAACAAAGAATCATCTGGATCAGGCTCTTCAGTAACTGTGCCAGAATCCAACAGAGAGTAAAGCGACTGGAGCAACCAGGGCTCTTCGACAGGTTGGTATCTTTCTGAGAACTCCTGTCCCAAGCTTCGAATTTCTTCTGTTTCCTCAATATCAATTGAATAGGGATCAACTTCACTTACTAGATCAACTGAAAATGGTTTCCACCATAAAAAATCATCTTTAATATTTCTTTCATGCCTTCCTGTTATTCCACTGGACGCATTTGAGTGTTCAGCACCATAATAAGAGTAAATTGCATGAGACTAGTCATTGAGAGGGTAAGTTACCTGATGGTGGAGATTGATGATCTGCAATCTGTACAGGCTGTGAAGTAAGAATCGTATCATCCATCCATGATCCCCATAGAGGAACCAATGATCTATTAATTCTAGTCTTCATCCACAAGTCTCTAACAACAAATTTTTTATTTCTTTTTCTCAGCAATGGGACCGAAAGGGAAAAATCAGGGCCCGACCTCCAAATAATCTCACATGAAGGATTTTCTTCATCTTTTATGAAATAACTGTATTTAAAATTCATTCCACAAGGTACCTGATAAACAGGGAAGGCTAAGCATTAATTTACAAAAATAGTTTCATGGATTATAGTGGTACATTCTATTTCTACATCCAACGATTTGTGCAATATTTTCATGTTTCCATTACAATAGGTCATGGACATCTACACTTGATTCAGAGATTAAATGCTATAGTTTTATCTGGTTTTTATACCCATATGTGTGTGCAAGCATGAAAAACTTAGCTGGCATTATTCACCAAAAAAGGGCTGGCATCTTTGATACCATCAGGCAAAAAGATTTGTTGATTGACAATATATAATTAAGTTAGATATGATTCACAACTAAGTACTTAAACAAGATGTAACTCCCATATTACAGATGAAATACAATGCTCCAATCAGTAGCATTACATCTGGAAGAGATAATACTGTCAGCTATTAACATGTCATTATTGACCATACCAGTGGCATTGCTTTGGAAAATCCTGTGGATAAACACAACATGGACACAATATCACTACAATCAACAGCATTACACAGGAAGAGGTAAGACAACCATTAAATTTAAACACAATTATTGCGTATTGTCCAGCTAGATTTTTGTTGGATGAACACTTCAGATATAGAAAGGCAGGTTGTGAAAGAAGCAACAGCATGGACACAAAAACACTACCTGTACTTCAGTCTTCCATAAGTTAGCATGTTCTGTGGATGGTGACATTCGAATTGCGCTTTCTGGTTCCCAACAACCTAATGCAAGTGGTTCCCCAGATAGATACAGAATTTTGCCATCATTTACATCAGCTTCTATGCTCCATTGTAATTTGCAGGATTTGGGGCGTGTTGATGCACCCGAATTGCCTGGAAACGTGATAAACAATATCAGTAGTTCCTTAACTTCCTTCCAGATAGAAGATGCATCACTCTCATCTAACTAACAAATGTAATGAATAGTCCATATCAAAATAATAGACAGAAAGGTTTCTCCACTTCAATGCTTCAACCTACTAGACCTTAGTCCAATATTAAACCAAGAATTAAAAAAAAAATTGTGAAGTTAGTCCAGTGGAATTGATTAATCCAAAGCAGAGGTTAAGGAAAAACGTAGAACCTTTCTTCATGGACATCATTGATGATCCAGGAAAACAATTGTGCTTCCTTAAATACAAAGTGACTTTGGTATCCTTCTTCCACATCATCCAATGATACAAATACCTGTTACAGCTTAAAAATATCAGCCATGCATTGTTATACGCAAATATGCAAGAGGATGACCAAATTATTAAGCAAGAGTGACAAGATAAGGTATCTTAAAACAAAAGCGTGGCAGAACCTATGAAAATAAAAAGGAAACATGGTTTTCTTGGGGATCTTTTTGGTTCATATGTCTTCTGCATGTGATGAAAATTGATTCAATAAAAGAAAAGATACACACAAAGGGAGTAAAAAAAGGCTATCACCCAGATAGGTCCTTCATATATCAGGATGCTGAGAGGGAGGAGACTGAATACGGTCCTAAAATTTTGCGAATGTTATGAAAATTTATGACATGAAGTATTTACAAAAGAAACTGATGCTTTATGAAAAGTGTTAAGTTCAATAGAAAAAGGTCATGATCTCACTGTTCTAATTGTTTTGGTTCATTCCCTTTGAATTCCTGATTCACCCTTCCCATAACAATGAGTAGAAGAATTTTACAATTGAAATACATGGAAAATTGATTAAAGTAACTATGCGGAGATAGGATTGTAAAATGTGATACTTTTGATAATGCGTGGTGCAGTGAATGTTGTGTCCATCAAAGGTTTCTTAAACTGGCTACTGTGACCATCAAGCCATCTATCCTACATCAAGGGAACTAATTACTGAGTGAAGCTTGCATGTAAGACGTGAACCAAAACGAAAAAGTGAAGAGAGCCAGATACAATGATAAAGTTCACAAACAAATCCCATAAATGGAAAGGAATAGAGGCATGTAAACATGGCACATAAGTGTATATTTCTCAGATTCCACCTTCACAAGATGCTGAAGATTCATTAGTTGATTGTCTAGATGCCCATTAATTTTCATCTATCTATCCTTACATTCCACTGTTCAACTTTTCAAGCCCTTTTATATGTTGGTTGAGGAGCATAGCTGTAAGAACAAGAACATATTTCGAGACAAGAACACACTCAAGACAGATGTGAAAGAAGAGGTCACCAAAACTATTACCTTTGAATAGTTCTAACTATAATAATTATAACAATAAAGATCCAATAACCATTTGATCAAATTTATGACATGTGGCATTTGTATGTGTGAGATGACATGCCATCCCTGCCAATATGACAATTGATGTTCTGACGGCGCCTCAGACACCACATTAGTGAAAAATGTCAGCACCATAACAAGCTCACCTGATCATTCACCCACTAAGGAGCTAAACATGTGACGGGATGCGAAGATCTAGAGAATCCATGTGTGGGCTAACAACTGTACGCTACATAGATGGCACAGAACTGTTTAACTTCAAAAGTGGTTTTATGCCACCTAAGTGGCGTTCTTTAGCTGGCTCACATAGGGATTCTCTGCATTTATCACATAGAACATCCAGACTCATTAAAATTCAATTCATTCTTTCCCAGTAGGATCTTAATCTGCAATGCAAAGCGTGTTGAATTGAACACTGATATCTAAATAATTGTAAATCTTTAAATGACGCATCGTCACGTTCTTGCAAACAGCTACACAAATGCAGGTCCAAGCGCATAACATCATGAACACCCACAACATGTTTGTCAATGTGTCCGTGTGAATACACAGACTGTTTTCCTTACATGTCCAAAGCATGTTATGCGATGAAAACCAACAAACATTCATGTACGCACACGTATTGAACTTACAGAGGAGAGACCCGTTTGAGGCCCTGTCGCGGCAAGAAAGCGACGCCGTGCCGGCCGCAGGCGAGGGCCGGCGAGCAAGGAGCCTCGCATAGCACCATGAGAGGAGGAGAGGGAGGGCTACGAAGGATAAATTTGGAGGGATTTGGAGGGCAGATTCGTCATGTGAGAGATTTTTGGGAGGAAAAACAGTGGGTTTGGAATGGATAGTGTCTGCTGAGAGAGGAGTGAGAAGAGATGGGGTGGGGTTTGTCTGGTGCTATGGCGTAACTGTATAATTGTCCGGTACTTTGAAATTTAAATTGTTCTGTTGTGCGTTTGGTTGCGCGATTGCGCTGCGATTGCGATTACAGGAAGCTGCGTTTGCAATCGCGCAACCAAACAGTTTTGTAATTGCAGTTTTAAATCCAGCAATTGCAGACAAATAGTGCCTAAAAGTTGCGATTTCAAAAAGCTGAGAAAGTGAGCTTCCTGCAGAATCAGGTTTGCAATCGCAGATTCCTACAGAATCAGTTTTACAATTGCAGTTTTAAATCGAGTTTTATTATATCTAATTGAAAAATATGATAATATTTATTTATTTTTTATTGTAGACAAATTATTATTAAAATGTAAATATGATGTGAATAGGAGATTATTAGAGGTAATTTGATGTGTGAGTCCCCCATATTAATGGAATAAATTGGGTAGACTAATATAATTTCATGGGGATCTGGAATACCATAATCAGTTTATTTTAACATATTCTAACATAGTTATATCCACTATTTTTTTGCAAATAAACGTGTGCTTCTATTTATTGTTGTATTTGCCCATTTTTCCACCGTATTTCCCACTTATTATATTACTCATTTGAAGGATAAACTTCTCTTTGGGTAGAAAAATAGATGTAGATTATAGTTGAATAGAGGTGTATAAGTAAAAAAAATGTTTGTTTACAATAAATTTAGAATAAAGGAGAATAAGCTAGTATTGATATTTGAGAATTCATATCTTTTGTATTGTATTATTCCATCCGATTTTTTTACTGTTAAAAGGGACTCTTATGCCAAATCATTATTAATCATCGCTTGTAAATATGTGGCTTCCATGTTAAGTTATTTTTCACTTTTTAAAAATCATTATCTATCTCATATTCTTTTTTTTATCCACAACTTATATATAGTCAACAAAAAAATAAAAACTTATCTTTATCGCATTTTTTAAGAAGAATAATTAAAAAATAAAATCAAACAAAGAAGGGTTTTTTATATTTAAGTCCCCACAAATCATCATATTTAGTAATCGATCCCTCACTTCTTCATATTTAGGTTTTAGTCCCTAGATTTAAAGAATAATTCATTTTTAGTCCCTATCAAAAATTGAATAATTTATGGATAGGTCCCTCTCAGGGACTAAAAAAATTATTCTTTAAATCTGGGGACTAAAACCAAAATACGACAAAATGAAGGATCGATCATTAAATATGATGGTTTGTGGGGACTTAAAAATAAAAAACCCAACAAAGAATTGTTTATTACACTGGCATAATTATTCATATTGGAATAGATATTTATCACATAACAGTTTATGCTACTACCCAAACGGAAAATAACATATGTTTTACCAATTACATACCTCCTTAGATAAGTTATGAATTCATTAGAATTTTTTAGGCCGGGTTTCATGTTCAGATAAATTATTTGCATATTTTTTCATAATTAAGCTATTATAAATTAGGGCAGTAAGGGTGTGTTTGTGCACAAATTTGACAGGAAAATGAAAGAAAGTGAAGAAATTTGGGTCAAAGGAAAAGTGGTGGAAAGTAAATTTTTTTCCCTTTTGACCAACTTTCAAGGTGTTTGTGCATGTGGTGGAAAATTTTTCCATCACTTTCTCTTAATTTCTCACTTATGAGGAAAAGAAAAGTTTTTTCACTTTTTTCTAATAAGAAAAAAATAGGAGAAGGAAAGTGATGAGAAAATTTTCTTTTCTTTGTTTGACACGATGCTAGCTTTTTGAATGGTTAAAAGAAATTTTTTTATTTTTCCTGACTTTCCTTCACTTTCCATCATGCATAAACACACCATAAGAATTTTAGTCCATGTATAAGTGCGTTTTGATTTTCACTTATTTTACATTTGATTGTTTGAATAAAATTTGAGATAGTAAGGGGCTGTTTGGTAAGACTGAAAAACAGAACTTATTCCACTTATTCAGGAAAATCAGAGCTTATTCAAACATTTTTCTGTTTGGTAAGCTCACCAATAAGTACTGAAAAAGTTACTCATTCAGGGAAAAAACACTGCAAAATTCAAGCCCCAAAAGTTCACTTTTTAAATCGGCTCTCGCATTCAGACTTTTTACCCTTGATGTGAAAAGACCATACTACCCCGCACATATCAATTAATTACACAGGGTATATAAACTTCAGCTATCACTAATCGTCTCTCTCCTCACCCCTCTCTCAAGCTCTCGACGAAAAAATGGGGGACTTCTCTGCACCGACTACGAAAAAAGGAAAACCCTAGATTTTAAAAACTTCACCATCTACGCCATACAGTGGATCATCGGCGATAGATTCCAGCGTTCGAAGTCCTCACAAACCCTAGTTGAGGGCACATTTTTCTGTTTGGCAACCATTGCTCATCTGCGGATCCAGCCCCTAAATCATCTTCTTCACCTTCCGACGCTCCAATCTCCTCCATCCTCTTCGGATCTCCTCTCCATTGAACGATCTAGGTAAAATCTCCAGTTCAAAATTAGTAGAATATCTTCAAATCTTTGATTAACCACTGTTTAGGGTTTGGTTATTTTTTTGGGTATTTCTAACTATAGTCATTGCGTTCCATTGTTGTGAATTGGTTATGGTAAAGGTGGTTGTGGTCATTTGAATGGTGCCAGTTATGCTTTTTAGTCAGTAAGGGTCCCCACGCTCCTCACCTATCTTCTTTTTGTATTGATGAGTGGTTTATGATCATGGTCATCTTCAATAGTCCTAGCTTGCTTATGATGGTGGTTTGATTCGTTGTTAATGAATTGTAAATCAACTACTTCAAGACTTTTTGATAGGTTGCATTGCAATTGAATCATTTATGAAGGGATGTGGAGATTGTTTGAGAAGCTATTTGATTAGGTTTAATTGCAGTGGTTTTCATATAGAATACTGTCTTTTTGTTTTTGCCATAGGAAGGTAGGGTTAGGAAACAAATATTTTTTTCTGCAAATAAGTTTAAACTTTATCAAATGTTATGATTATGTGGTTGTCTGTAGTAAATTATTTCCATATATATGTTAAATGCATATGAATTATATCTCACTTAATTTATGAATTTGTAGCTCATTAATAAATGTTAAAAAGCAATCTGTGTGACACTATTCCCTATCTCCCCTTTTATCAGAGTTCAGTCAATAAAATATAACACCTTTGGATTATTAATGCTTCCAGTATTTTGTGACTCATCAGTTGCATTTATTCTATTTTCTGAAATGATATGCAGATTCATGAATGAGATATAAAGTTACAAAAAGATCATGTATGTATTGAATCCGATAGCAAGATTCCATATACAACTGTCAGTTTCTACATAATAAACACAGAGTTGGCTTAAATCTGTATAGGCAGAAAGATTGGTGATACTGTAGATTATGATTTAATTGATTGGTGATGCTTAAGATTTGTGATACTGGGGTGGAAGTGGTCAATGACACTGAGGGTATGAGGGATTTTTATCACTATTATTAATTGAATAGATGAAAATGGCATCTGCAGTTGAATGATCCTTGTTTTTATCTATATATATGTTATTCAAGGTAAAACTTTTACAATTAAAGAGTGGGCCATGCTATACTCCATCCATTCACTTGAAAACCCTTTTGTATCACCTCCATTTTGATATATTCAAATGATTTGCTCTCTCTCTCTCTCTCTCTACACACACACAATAGGGCAAAAAGGGCAACATAGGAATGTCTGCATTCTTTTTTTTTCCATTTCAATAGCATGGCATGAATAAATCAAGTAAAAAATTTATTAATCATCCTGCCAACATGATAGAATACTTGTGCAGTTAACTTCACCTACTGATTGGGAGGGGTGAAACATATACTAGAACAACTACTGTTGCCTGATTTTTATATGTTGCATTTGGCATGCATGGGCTCTCTCCATTGATCCTTCCTCCTCCACAACATGCACTCTCCAGCCCCATCAAACCTAACAAAACCAACATTACATTGCATTCTTTCTAGTGTCATCAAGTTCATACAAACTTTTAGGCTCTGAAACCAAAATTACAGAGAGATAAATCAGAGAGACCCTTACCATACAAACGTGGGTTGATACAACTGTTAGAAGATAAACTTGTCATTTAATATAAACAACTCCTGGATGGGATGTGATATATGTAGGATCAGATTTTCAAAATAAAAAAAATAGATGGTTGATTGTTTTTGTATAACACTCTTTCATTCTCTAATTTTAATGCATGCAATGCTAATCCCCAAAAAAGTTAAGAAATAAAAGGAGAGATTTGGTGATGTGGCTAATCCCCAAAAAAGTGATTATTCTTCTCCTGTTTGAGTGACCTTAATTCTATGGAATTATGTTTTTGGCAATTTATGCATACACTTCTCAGTTTTCCTTATGAATGAAAGTGTAAATTGTGGTGTAAGTCCTCTTTCTGATGAAAAAAATTATATACTGTTGTGAGCATACTTGGCTGA
The DNA here is from genome assembly GCA_030737845.1 of Acorus calamus. Lineage (NCBI taxonomy): Eukaryota > Viridiplantae > Streptophyta > Magnoliopsida > Acorales > Acoraceae > Acorus > Acorus calamus. The sequence continues at coordinate 5,804,633 of CM060874.1, read as the reverse complement.
TTTCTCGAGAATCGGGCAAAGGATCACAAAGAAGAGATCGAAATTGTTGTTGGATAATTTAATTTAATCATATGACTTAACTAATAAGGATATATAGCCAGAAAGCTCACTAGGGGTAATCTATCTCAAAGTAGATCTAGGCATATTTGCTGACCTGAAAATGAGTGTCAGTTTGCTTCAATTTATGTGTAAATGAGCACTAGCCTGTCTTCTTAAAGCATGTGCTATAATATGGTATATTTCGCTTGAGATTAAAATTATATCTAGGTATATTTCACTTGAGAATAAAAGTTTATCTATGTCTAGAAAGCCTATATAATGTTGGGAAGGTAGATATTGGAAGGATATCGTATTTATCTATTGTTTTTCCAATTAACATTGTGCAAGCATTCATTAGGATTTTGTGAATAGTTCTTTTGGTGCCATTTTAAACTGTCTCCTTTGTACATTATTACGTATGACATTAATACAAAACATCTCCTTTGATTCTTGCCAGTTTTTTTCTCCTATGGCCTTCCATCTATTATATATAATTGAAGAAAAAAAGAATTGTTGCCGTAATAGAATTCCTTTCCAGTGATGTACTGAATGATAGCATGGTCATGTTGCTTTAGTGGAAAACAGTATTGCATTGAAGATTCACTAGTTGGCCAGTGTCCAAGGTTAATTATGATCAACATGCATTGAAGCATTTCACAGAATAGCAGCCCCTCCAATTTCACAGAATTGCTTGGGTTCAGCCACTCCACCTACTTCAATCCCAAAACACAAACAGAAATATACAACTCAGTTCCTTATCCTAACCCCTTTGGGACCATCTCTTTGATAGGTCCTTTGACTGAATAACAGTTTTGTTTCAATAGATGACCCATGTTTGTATTGTATTAACTTTCAATGAAGTCCAAACCCTCTAGTTTTTTATAATAGTTGTTAACATTACTCTTTTTAAATGGACCATTGTCAACAAGCCAACACACCCCTTACATGGTAATATTTAAAATGGAAAAATCCACCACATGATATCGTGGTCCTCTATTGATTGATTCGATTGTGAGACACTAGTTATTGATTCGATTAAACCACATGAATGCAAGTAACTTAAATCCCTTGTCTGACATGTTTCCACCCTTATTGATCATGGTAGCTAATGGAATCAAGCCGTGGGAGGGCTGCATGGAGTCCGGATATGAAAAAAATGTTTATTGATCTATGCTTGGAACAAGTTAAGATAGGGGGTCGGCCAGGCGCAAACCTAAAAACGTCGGCATGGAAGAAGGTGAGGGAAGAATTTAATCAAATGAACTTGGTCAATTATGAACAGAAACAATTCAAGAATTATTGGGACATGCTGAGGAAACAATGGAACACATGGAAGAAATTAATTTCCTTGACTGGCATAGGAGAGGTTGCCCCTGGGCAAACCGTTCAGATGGATCAGGAGAGATGGGATGAGCACATTAAGGTATAATCATTTGAATTGTTCATAATTGCTAGCGCCTGAAAAGTATTTGATAAATATCTCAATTATTTGAATTACAGGCTTATCCCGATGCCAAACAGTTTCGATACAAACCTCTTCCACATGCCGATGAGATGGAACAATTGTTTGGGGGGGTCACGGCCACGGGGGATCACAGATTTGGTTCTGCTGACGTTGACCACCTTGTTGATGATCACAGATCCACCTCCCATAACCCAACACTCTTTACAGAAACTCCAAGTCCACCACCGGCTGTTGAAGAACAAGGTGAACCTGACCCTGTCACCACCGAAACAAATTACGAGGAACGTATGTCGAAAGTTCGACGCAAACGTCCGTGTCCCAGTAGACGTAGGAGGCCCAGTGAGGATACCATTGTTGAGAAGATTGATGGGGTGTTGGATAAGATTGCCATGTCCGCCAGTAGTCAAGCACCCCCTCAAACTAATGGCGTACCCACAGTTGATGAATGTTACGCATCCCTCCGTGAGACCCCTTCCTTTGTTCCCGGTACCCCCCTCTACATAAATGCACTTAGATTCATCAACATTCCCGAGAATCGACGGCTTTGGATGCTGGAGCTTGATCCAACTTCAAGGGCTATGCTGGTGCAGGCGCATTTCAGTGGCTAGAGTGGTTTTGATCACTTGTGGATTGCTGTCATGTTTGGTTGGATTTGAACTATGTCCTAAGTATTTATGTTTGTTTATGTTTTATGAACTCTTTCCTATGTTTGCTATTTAAGAATTTCAATGAGACTCCACTATTATGTATTGATGCTGGTATGTAACCTTCAGCATCTCATTTTGGATGTGATTTGAACCTGTTAGATATATGTATTATGAATGTGGAATTGTTGATGTTAGGTTGGTTTATGTGTGGGCTACATGTGGTTGGGATATGGTATTATGCATGATCATGTGTTAGGGATTATGAATGATGATGTGTAATAATGGCTTGTGAACAATGTTAGGATTTGCTAATGTATCAACTATTTATGTAACTCTATGATTATGTTTGTGGATTGATTTTTTCACATGTTAATAGGAATGTGGACTCCAGAGAATATTTTTTTGTTCCTCCTCCTTGTGTATTACATACATTACAAGTACGGCCGAAATAGAGTGCAAAGAGCTGTGCGTGACGGGGTTCTGAGTGGTCAGGATTATGTTGATTCAATATTGGGTCACAGCCACGAACGCCCATGTCAAGAATTATTTCGCATGGATCAACATGTATTCATACGATTGGCGGATCTTTTTCGAAAGGAAGGTTGGTTGGAGGACACAAGGAACATGTTCATCGAAGAACAATTGGCTATATTCCTCACAATTGTTGGACACAATTCAAGCAATAGATATTGCCAGGACCGATTCCAACATAGTGGGGAAACCATATCTAGACAGTTTAGTGCTGTTCTTTCAGCATGCTTGAAATTGAGCCAATTGGTTATTGAACCACCTGATTTCTCAATGACACCCGACCGAATATTAAACAGTCATCGTTTTTTTCCAGTGTTCAAGGTAATCTCAATTTCGTTCATTAATGCAGTTGATTTTTATCTCATTAACTTAACAAGACTGTTTAATGCCAAATGGGTTTTCAAACATTGTAATATAGGATTGTGTTGGGGCAATAGATGGAACCCTTGTCCACGCGATCATAGAGACTGAGAACCAAGTGCCATTCCGGGGGCGCAAAGGGGATTGCATGCAGAATGTTCTTGCTATCTGCTCCTTCGACATGCAGTTCACCTATGTTGAGGCCGGTTGGGAAGGAACAGCACATGATTCTCGTATCCTATCAGAATGCATCCGAGACCCTTCAAGGAAGTTTCCAATGCCACCTCCGGGGAAATATTATCTAGCGGATGCAGGGTATAGTAACAATAGGGGATTCCTCACACCATATCGGAACGTGAGGTACTGGTTGGGTGATTATAGGGGTGGCACAGGACCTCAGAATAGGGAGGAGCTATTCAATTTTTTTCACTCTTCATTGCGCAATGTCATAGAACGAACATTTGGGGTGTGGAAAGCACGATTCCCCATACTGAAGAAGATGGCATCTTATTCTTTTGACACGCAGGTTAGGATTGTTGTTGCAACAATGGCCATCCATAACTACATTCGAAGGGAAAATCATGCTGATAGACTCTTTCATGGTGTCGAGAACATGAACAATGAAGAGGACCGTACCGCTGAAACATTATATGCCCAAGTGCAACCGGAGAGAGATCAATTAGAAATGAATATAATCCGGGATCAGATAGCCGATCTGCTAATGGCTAGGCGCTAGGGGTCATATGGTTTTTTTTTGTTGAACTCCATGCATCCCACTTGTCATCTAATATTAATATTGTAACAGTCTGGTATAAATATGTAATATTTAGGATAGCATGAAGACCGAGGATTCAGAGATTCAGTGCGCTTGTGGACGTGGGCCGATGGTCCTCTTCATGGCGAGGACTTCAAAGAATTATGGTCGATGGTTTTTGAGGTGCCCAGCTAGAGTGGTAAGTCATAGACAGGCTCAGTAAACCATGATGAATTGCTATTTCTATATCCCTATATGCTGTTAAAGATGGTTGTAGATTGATTTGTTGTCATTCATGTAATCAGGAACACCCACAATGCTTCATGTGGGTTGATGAATTGCGTCGGGCCTCATCTTCCGATTTTGTTCCTGTGCCAGTTCAGAAGAAGGTGGAGAAGGCCGCCTCAGTTGCACGCCCCACAGGGTTACTCATCTTTGGATGCTGCTCATGCTTATGTATTATATTGATGGTCTTTGTGATATTTTTTTTGCTTGTACTCTTGGCCATCAAATGACTGTATCATTTGGATTATGAAACCAATCCTATGTATTGTAAATATTCACTACTCGAAAACTTTTTTTTAATTTGAGAATGTTGTAACATTCTCATGTATTTATCTATTGTAACATATATATCTATGCAGCTCTAGTACAATGTTTGTGTATTTGGTCTTATGTTTGATGATCTATAGGGAATCCTTTTTTTTCACCCTTACATGTTGTAATAGTCTCTTGTATTTATCAGTCTGTGATAATTACATGATTTGCAGCTTTGTCACTGTTAGGCAACTCTTGTATGAAAATTTAAATTTTTATGTGATTACTATGACTTTTCTTATATGGTAAATATTTACCGCATCTAAAAATCAGAAAAGAGCTAGTTCAAATTTTTTTACAGGGTAATCTGTATATATTCGTGATTATGTTCTAACAAGTTTTCAAAATGCAGTTTCTCATAATTTATTAAATAGACATATATCAAAGTATATGTTTTTATTAAATAGAAAAAATAAGCAAATAATCAAGTTTTCAACCAAACACCAAATTACATTAAGTACTTATTAAATGGACCAAAATACCCTTAGCATAAGCTCTTCTCTTTAGTACTGAACTAAACACACTTATTTTCATAAGTACTTATAATTTCCGCTGAACCAAACACTTTTTTCTTCTAAACTGATTAAAACTTATCAGGACTTATATAATCTGCACTTATGAATCAGGACTTTAAAATCAACTTTCCGCTGAACCAAACGGCCCTAAGTTTCTTTTACTCAACTTATTTTTAGAAAACATATTATTTTCGTCTTTTACGTGAGATGGGAAGCTTTTTCAAAAAGCTCATTTTATAACGTTTGCGATATAGCCTATGGAACCATTTGTGGGCGTGGAGTCCTTTTTTGGCCTCTTTGTATGTTAATCTCCTTTTAGTATTTTCTTGTACAAATATCCCTCGTCTCTTCATGTTCGGGGGCTTTCTACATCAATAAGATGCTCTATATATTTGTGTGTATGTGTGATAAAAAAATTTACATTTTCTATAAATATATTTATATAATTAATTAAAGTATATATTTTATTTATATAAAAATATAATAATGTATCTTATTTTAAAAAAATCAAAAATAAAATATACTGAATGTACCATTATTCTTTTTTTTTTTTTAATTCTAATGATGCCTTTGGATGTGAGGTTAAAATTATGAGATTTTTAAAATTTTAAGTTTCAAACTCAATTTTTCAATAGCTATGTTTATTAGATTTTCGACTCGTAAAATATTTTTGGTCTAAAGGAAGATTATGGTTTGATAATTAAACGTTGAAAATGTATTTGAATATGAGTTTTAAAATTTTTAACACTTTTTAAATACAATATCTATTTAAACTCATACCTAAAAAAAAATTTAAAACACACAGGATAGGGACAAACGTGTATTCAAATGCAAGAGTGGAATCTCCTCCCCTCGCTTTTTATATACATTTCACGTGCAAGAGGAGCCCCAGTAATTACGCATTTCCAATAAAGTACACCCAATTTATTAAATATTACGTGCAAAAATTCTCAATACGGACATCTTTCGCGAGGACACAAGTGGAAAATGAGATGTAAAACTACGTTCCCAACGACAGGGACAGTAGGAGAAACGATTGGACGACTAAAATAGACGGGTTGAAGAAGCACGTGTTATCACGTGTACGCCTGTCGTATGACTTTTTTGCCCTGGTTTTTCGATATTTTTACGATCCTGCCACTGCTGCTAAAAAAAATCGGGGAATGAAAGGACAACCACTGTGACTGAGAGACCATGTGACCAGTCACGTAAAATTCCAATTTTGCTTTGATTTGCCTACATCACGGGATATCCGGATATGAAATTATGAGTATAGAAAAGTCAACTATTGCAATCTGATTTTTATTAAAAATAATTTTTTAAGGATTTTTTATTTTTAAGTCCCCACATATCATCACATTTATATTTTAGTCCTTAGATTTATAAAAAATTCTTTTTTGGTCTCTGATAGAGACATATCCGTAAATTATGTAATTTTTTTAGTCCCTAATAGGGACTAAAAAAGAATTATTATTTACATCTGGGGACTAAAATTCAAATACGAAGAAGTGAGGGATCGATCATTAAATATGATGGTTTGTGAGGACTTAAAAATAAAAAACCCTTCTTTTAAATTATAATTGAAATAAATTGAAGAAGTTAATTAATGCACAAATTATTTTTAAGTTTCTACATGTTTTGAATTTTTTTTAGGTACTTAAAATGATAAAAAAATTATCTTTAAATCATTGAAAATGAATGTTGTTAGTCTGACAGTCTAAAATATTGAAAATGTTCCTCTCCGCCTGTTAACATTTTGTGAATGTTAACAATGTAATGATTGATGTTAACAATATATTAAAGATACTGAATAATGTAGTTGAAATGTTAATTGTGTATTGAAAAATTGGAGTATTTTGGTATTTTCTAATAGACACATTAACAACATTCGATTACAAGAATCTAAAAATTATTTTTCATCATACCAGGGATTAAAAAAATTAAATACTTTCAAAGAGCTAAAAATAATGGTTACCAGGGAGATCCCTGATAATCTTTTCAAATAAATTTCTGTTTGGAGTAAAACGGGTGTTCAGATATAAAATTGAAATAATTTTAAATTTAATTTTGAAAAATTCCTTTTTACACAATTTAAATTAATCAGGTCACCATTTCGCTTGATTTTTTTTATTTGAAGTGATTTATGTTTAAATCACGATGAATATTTCTGAGTTTGATTTTAACAGATTTTCTAATCATGATTTATGTCTTGTTTAGAAATTAATTGTTTGCATCAGTTTTACAACAACCCCGTATATATATATATTTTTTGCTTTTTTTTTTGTTTAAACAAATAGTTTAAATGAGAGCAGCAGTTGAGGATACAATTTATAAAAAAATTATATTGGTTCTAACTTTGTACGGCAAATGACAACATCCATGACATCATAACACACTCTTATCATGCATTTTAAAAAAAAAGATGACCAGATAAAGAAAAAAAGAAGAAGCTCACACTCATGCACAAACGCACATGTAATGTTTGCCTACCCACGCTTGAATGTGAAATTTAAATGTCAGATTCTTAGGATATTTTATTTTAAACTCAAATAGATTTCTATTTATAAGATGTTTTGGTTAAAAAAGAAATATGGTAATTTAAAAAATCAAATATAGAAAATGTGTTTAATATGAGTTTGAGAATTTTTAGTTTTTCAAATACAGAATTTACCAAAACTCATATGATCACTAAATTAATTCTTCTCTTGTTTTTCCAAGATAAAATTCAACTATTAAAAAGTTATTAAAATAATATTTTTTAAAATTTGAATTTAAAATGTAAAATTTTAAAAATCTCAACAGTTCAATTGTATATCAAAACACAAGATTTGATTTTATTTTTGTATATGTGATCGAAAACTTTGAAATTTTTAGATGTATAATTAGAATATTAAGATTATGAAAATCCCATATTTCTTTTAAAAAGCAATGATTTGCTAGTTTTTTATTCACTTAATTTTTTAGCCCTAAAAAAAGAAGAGGGGATTGAAAAACAAACATTGAGGCACGTCTATCCCTACAGACCGTTCCCCTATTATCATCAATCAAAATAATAAAAAAAATTATTTAAATTAAATTTGAACATCACTATTCTCACCAACCATTCGACGGTCGATCTGTCAACCTTCCTTTACAACCTTCGACAGTCTCTCTGTCAACCTTCCTTTACAAACTTCGACAATAGCTCTGTCAACTTTCATTTACAACATTCGATAGTTGGTCTGTCGACCTGGGAAAGTGTGCTCGACCGTAGCAGTGTCGAACTGAATATTTTTTCAAATGAAGACTTTAGACACATTCGATCACATTAAACACAACGTACATCAGTTAACACATTCGCGTTAATTAAATACTCACATTACAATCACCACATTTCAATAAAAACACTTGAACTAGAAGTAATAGTTAATTTTTTTAATCTCATTACATTTACATACAAAGTTATTGAAGAAAATCAAAACTAATTAATTTAATTTGCATGCTCTAATATAAAACCAAAATCTCACATTAAATAAACATTTTTTAAAAACTATATCTATCTCAAAATCTTCACATTTTTAAAACCATTTGACAATGCTAAGGTCGAAGGTCATAAAAGAAGGTTGACAGAGATTCTGTCAAATGTCGTAAAGGAAGGTTGACATAGATTTTGTCGAATGTCATAAAAGAATGTTGACAGAAAGACTGTCGAAAGTTGTAAAGGAAGGTTGACAGATCGACCGTCGAATGGTTGGTGAGAATAGTGATGTTGAAATTAAATTTAAATATATATTTTTTTATGTTTTGGTTGGTGTGAATAGGTAAATGGTTGGTGGGTGTAGATGTGCCCAACATTGAAAATATATTTGAATATGTATTTGTAAATATTTTTTTTGTTTTTCAAATATAAAATCTGTTGAAATAGTGATACAAATGTGACCTAAATGTAAAACTAAAAAAGAAAATCAAAATATGTGTAACATACAAAATTCTATGAATAAAACTCTAAGGACCAGTTTAGTAACCCTGGTCAAGAATGATAATTTTTCATTATCAAGAATCTAGTTTAGTTTTAATTCTGTGGAAAAAAAATTTGATTTATAATATCCTGGAATAAATACATGTTTAAAAGATTCGAAATACAACTTTATTCGATACTGAACAGAATAAAAATGAATATCAAAATTGACATATTCTATGAATAGTACTTATTTTAGATGCATGAATCATGAATCAGAGCTGCGGGCCCACAATTGACACCAACAGAGCACGTGAAAGTGAAAGATCCAGTGGCAAAGCCGTAGAATCCACAAACTTCCGATGCCATTTCCGACAATGTCCCCTTCCCTCGCCCCCGCCTATAAAATCCGCCACTCTCTCTTTCCCGAACCATCGCTTTTTTGTGCGTGTTTTTCATGGCTTCGAATGGAACGAACGGTCCAGATCGTCGATCGGCATTCCTCGAGATCTACGCCCGCCTGAAGTCGGAGCTCCTCGACGACCCCGCCTTCGACTTCACCGAAGACTCCCGGCAATGGATCGATCGGGTCCGATTCCCTCTCTCTGTCTCTGTTTGTATGAAATGCTGTCTTTGATTTTGTTGTTCTATTGGATGTCGTTTGGGGACCTGCGTTTCTCTTGTTTGTGAAAAGATAAAAATGTGATTTTTTTTTTTGATCCACACATTCAGAAGCAAAACAAGAAAAGCAGGGACAAAGTGAGTCTGATGGGTTCATGTGTATTTGAAAATTTTTTTGTTAGGGAAAAAACTTATCGTGTAATTCGATAGAAGGGGGAGTCGGATAATTTGATATATATTTTACAAATCACAAAATGACACAAAGTTGGTTTTTTTTACACCCTTTGAAAATATAGAAAGATTTCAACTAATCACTGCTTTGATTGGATCAGAAATTTTGTCGTAGCTGAATCATGATGAAATTGCGAGAAGATTATATATTTTGAATCTTGTAGGATGACTTTTTATTTGTATGTTTGAATGAATGGTAGAGAGACCCATTTGGGGACTGAATTTAAATTTCTATAGAAATAGTTTTTTTTTTGAAACTTTCATTGGGGGGGGGGGGGGGGGTGCAAGTGCAACTTGAGGACTTCAATAGAAATACTTGGGAGAGCTATTGGAGGTGTTGAGGTTGACTGAGACCCCTTTTGGAACCAATTGTCAAACTCATTCTGCCTCGGCCGAATCGTTTTTCAGATAATCAGTCCAAACATGTTTTTTTAAACTTGTTTTTGATTTCAGATTTTGGTTTTTATGTGTTATGTTAACAAAACGGCTTTAATGCAAAAGTTGGTTGGCTGTAGCTTTTATGAAGAAACTGGTTTGAGAGTCGTTTTTACGGTTAAAGCCCCCCTTTTTATTTTTGACAAAAATGGTTCTAAATGGTGCCTAAGCTGGCAATTATCACATTTGGTAATGACACTTGAGAAATCTTTCGGTCGACAAACTCTTCTTAAACTGGTTTACCAATTACCACTCCATTACATGGGAAAAAAATTGAGCAATCTATTGAACACTTGATTAATTTGGTTTAAGATAGTTTCTGTCCTTATCTTTTGGGTTTATACATTGAATCAACTCCCATTTATGGTTTTATTGATGTCTTCTTCTAAATGTTGCAGATGCTCGACTACAATGTACCTGGAGGTGAGTGGAATGGTTCCCTATGACTATTTTTTTATATTGACAATATCTGGTTGGTCTTGCCCTTTGCGTCGAAGCTATTCTTATAAAAAATGTCCACGATTTTGGTTGTTCACTTGGTTATCAATTATCAAATATCTGTAAAAAGAATTTTATGGACATGTTTTTGAAACAATTTTTTGGCAGGGAAGCTAAATCGTGGTCTGTCTGTGGTTGATAGCTACAAGTTATTGAAAGGAAAAGAATTAAGTGAAGAAGAATTCTTTCTTGCCAGCGCCCTTGGTTGGTGCATTGAATGGGTGTGCCTAATGTTCCCTCCATTTTCGACTGAGTTGCATTTATGTTGCTGTTCTTTTGGACTGAAACCTGAATGTTGCTTACAAAACCATTGTGCAGCTTCAAGCATATTTTCTAGTCCTTGATGATATTATGGATAGTTCTCACACAAGGCGTGGACAACCTTGTTGGTTCAGGTTACCTAAGGTGTATATCAGCTAAGACCCTTTTTTTTTAATTTTTTTTTGGCTTGTCACTTGCTTGTTCTGCCAAATTTTGCTGCCTGCTCATTGAATATTTATCAAATGGGCCTGGCAAACATTTGATATTGTTTTCTATAATGATATTTCCTAATAGTTTGTATTTTATGTTATTACATTAACACTTCATTTGAATCCAATCAACTTCAAATTCAAATATGTGATATACACAATTGTCCTTGTTGCACTTTTATTGGCTGTGTGCCTGTGACAGACTACACAATTCTTGGATATCTTTATGATTCTCTGGCATGAATTAAATTAAAGTTTACGTTAGATGCAAAACTAAAAAATGATGAGTAATTGGAGCCTGTGTCTATTCTGGGTTAATCTTAACAAAATTGCGTTTTCCCCCTTTCATATTTAAACCCATTTCTTTTAAAAAACAGAAAAAGATGAAATTGATATGTTCAACACCTCATACTCTGTCCCCATTGGCCATAACACAACGGCTCAGGGTTTACTTGTGTGAGGGGTAGGTATTGGGTTCGAGTCTTAACACTGATTTATCCACTTGTTTGTTGGTGATTATTCGAAAGAATTTTTCGTGAGACAAGGGCGAATAGGTGGAGGTGGTCTTCCCTGTTTGACCGTAAGGTCAACCACGGGGGTTTCCTTTGATATAAAAAAACACCTCGTACTCTAGACTTACAGAGTTATAGTGGTATTCCTATGTGAAATATGCAATCTTGTGCTTCAAGAATTTGTGTTGCTTTTCACATCTGGTATACCAGTGTGTTTGGGTGTCTAGAGGAATAAAAACACCCTATCCTTTTTACCATTTTTACTTTGATGATAATGGTCTAGATATTCATGTTGGTTGCTTGACATAGGTTGGTATGATTGCGGCAAATGATGGAATCTTACTCCGCAACCACATTCCTAGAGTTCTTAAAAGACACTTCAAGGGCAAGTCATATTACGTTGATCTCCTGGATCTTTTCAATGAGGTAATCACTTTCGTCATTGGGCATTATGATCCGACTATACTAAAGATATCTACTGATCACTGAACCTCATCCTCCCAGGTTGAATTTCAGACAGCTTCAGGACAAATGTTAGATTTGATCACTACCCATGAAGGAGAGACTGATTTATCCAAGTACAAATTGCCAGTGTAAGAGGCAGGCATTTACTACTACTAAAATAAAAATAGTAAATAAAAGAAAAAGAAAAAAAAGAGGATGACATACACTGAGCTCCACTGCATTGGTTGCAATATTTGTATAAACTTGTTCACATTGTTGACAAGCATTTCCATTCAAATGTTTTGAATTGCTGGGAGGTGGGAGCATCATCTATGCAGTTTTACTTAATTTCCTTTGTTTGATGCCTTGATTTATACTCCATTTTCAAGTTGAATTTTGCATTTCTGACTAGTGGTTGTAATGTTTGATTCGGCATGCAGGTATAATCGCATTGTTCAGTACAAGACTGCTTATTATTCATTTTACCTTCCTGTAAGTGAAAAAAAGGTCATTCAAAAACATAAAGTAGTTGTGAATTCAGCAAATAGATGCTAGGATATTTCCTGTTTTCTGAATATACTAGGATATGTCATTGTAACCCACCATTTGAATATCCAGTCTTACAAGATGCTCTTGTTTCTTTCATGTCTGGCGTCGAAGTTAGATGCAGGATTCATCCTTATGGATGCATGATGCAAGAATGCTAAGTTGATCTTAGTAGTTTCTCTGCTATTTGTGATAGACTTATAGTTTGATCTTGTATAGAGAATTCCCATTGTAAATTCCCATCCTAATCTGATATGTAGTTCTCTTTTATATAAATATCAATGGTTCAAAGTTCTCCTTCCTACCCCTCTCCCTCCTATATGGGTAAATGTTGATTTTTCCATTACCATATTTATGGCTTATTATCAGGTTGCATGTGCATTGCTTATGTCGGGTGAGGATTTGGACAATTTCATTGAAGTAAAAAATATTCTTGTTGAAATGGGAACATATTTTCAAGTTCAGGTATCTACTATTGCACTGCTCTATTTTTTGTTATCCTCCTTTAGATCCTTTTCCACAAGTGTGAATGGTTTACGTGTTTTTCTCTAGGATGATTACTTGGATTGCTTTGGTGATCCTGAATTCATAGGGAAGGTTAGTCCAGTAACCTCTTCTCATATTTTGATTTGCTTGCTGATATCATTAGTTTATCAATCTCTTTTCATGGTCCAAATTAGGTTTTATGGTGAAGTTTAACATGCCATCAAACTGTCTGTCATAGCCACTTTTTGGTCTGGTAAATTGATCTGTGCTTCTGCGATGTCACACTATCAGATTGGAACAGACATTGAAGATTTTAAATGCTCATGGCTGGTCGTGCAAGCACTTGCACGTGCCGATGAAAACCAGATGAAAGTGATATCTGTAAGAGAATTTTCTCTGTGTTATTGTGTTATTTGTAACGATGCTTCAATTTTTACAATTGCTGAACAGGCATAGTCAATCTTTTCAGGAGAACTATGGCAAGGCAGATCAAAGTTGTGTCTTGAAAGTAAAAGCAGTCTATAAGGATCTTAATCTTCAGGTGTGCTTTTGCTCTCCTCTTAATAGATCATGTACATCATTGCCTTCTCAATCAACCAATGTTGTGATATCTACCTTGTTTTTTTATCAGATAGTTATGTGACGGTTTTGATTTATTATATGGTTACTTATCTTTGTAAAGATTTTGCACCCAAATGTACTAAACTTGAAAGGAAAATTCCCGTAAAAAGAAATAATAGGAAATGAAGAGAGTTTTGAAAACAATGTCATATTTATATGCTTGAAGTTGAGGATAAGCACGTGTCTGTGCAACCTTTTAAAAATAAACCTGTTCATTTATTCATGTTCTATGGGATAGAACAGATCCTCAAAATGAAAATTAATTGAAGTGGTTTTCTTTTTGTTTATAGTGGGGCCCTTACTGTGTACTTTTTTTTATGTGTCTCTTCGGGGAACCTTACGATGTACTATGTAAAGGCCTAGATGCAGATAAAACCAGGACTAGCTGCTAGTCCTGGTTTTATCTGCATCTAGGCCTTTACATGTCTTTCATGCTTTCCTTATCTTCTTTTAGCTTCCTGTCTTCTTCTCACATCTTTTCTTTTTCATCTTAATTAGAAACATATATATTTGTTTTGCATTTGTGAAGGATGTCCATGGTGAACCTTTTTATTACGATTACATTACAGATTGTTGGAATATTCGTAATTTATAGTTGCCCTCAACCAATAATGCAGTCTTACCCAATGGCATCTTTTTTCCCCCACAATGTGACCATTCTTAGGATTCGAACCCATGACTTTGTCGGTCCCTATCTTGCTCGTATAAATCATCAACCAAATTCCGAACTAAAAGTCCATATGCTTTCCTTTCCTCAATGGACTCTGCAGGGTTTGTTCTCCGAATTCGAGCGAACGAGCTATGAGAAACTCATCTCCTCCATTGAAGCTCAGCCAAGCAAAGCAGTGCAGGAGGTGCTGAAGTCCTTCCTGGCCAAGATTTACAAGAGGCAGAAGTAGGCCACAAGCCAAAGATCCCTCACGGCAACAACTTCGGAGGGAATTGAGAATTGTTGGTATAAATAGAAGCAGGACTACTAGAAAAAGAACTCTCTAAATTTTTTTTTCTTTAGTGCTTTCTCCCCCAATTTGTTGGCAAAAGAACAAATCAGCCTGTGTATTCTGTTATATTAATGTTTATCAATGTCCTTGATTTTTGTTTGTTTCATCTCAATTTCATTTCGTTTTAATCAGGTCTTGTTCTGGCTTTCTAGGCTTCTACAATGGCATTAATCAATCAATCAATCAATTATATTTTGTTTAGCTTTACTTTAATTTAACATGTGACGATCTTAGAGCATCTTCAATCGACTTGGACAAGTTCAATGGGACTGCAAATTCCCCAAATCCTCACCATCTCCAAATTATGGAAAATGTTGGAAGTTGAATTTTTTTTTAAAAATAAAGGTAGATTCTAGTCATCAATCACTTTCATTCGTGAAATTAAAAAATGTTACATATAATTCTCAGTACATTAGCTCAGCATCCTTTGCTTGTCTCCTCTGATGTAGAATTTTCCATTATGTATTTAAGTGTTATTCGTGTTTCATAATAAAATAATATCGTGTTTAAAATTCTAAAGGTATTGGATGAAAAATTGATTTGACTCCGCAGAAAGGTTTATGTAGGCTCTTATGAAGCTTAGTAACCTATTAACCAAGCAAAATGAAGATGTGAGGACAATGGGTGTGCCGTTGTCGCGCCATGAACATAGTATATGATATCACTAATGTAGTATGTACACCATGATCTCGGTATATACTTTATTATGAAATTGTAAAAAAAAATGCATTTAATTCATACGAGTAAATATCTCCCTTTTAAAGTGTTATTATACAGTCTTCATTGAGTCGTGTAAATAGTCTCATAAGTCATAACTAACAAGGTGGATGTTGAAATTTTTTGCATTTTCTAAAAATAGATACGTACAATTTATTGAAGCTATTTCATCTCTTTTTCAAAGTATATATATATTTCGTTAGATGAGTTATGTTATTAATTTTTTTTTTTAAAATGGGTGTGAAGTGCAAGCAAGTTCATAAATGGAATCGTGTTTAACAATTTCTTTAAATTTTTTTTTTATAGAAGAATATATCATTAGTTAAATATATATACTTCAAAATTACAAAAACTATGCAGGATGTAAATGGGTCTTAGAGTTCGTTTGGTCGTGTGATTGGACAACTTTTACTATTGCAACTTTCGACAATCGCGCAACCAAATAATTCATGTAGACAGATTTCAGGCAAATAGTATTTAAAAACTGCGATTTTAAAAAACTAAGAGAGAGCTTCTATAGAATGAGTTTTAAAACTTAGTTTGCAGGATCAATTTTATAATTGCGCAATCAAATGCACCCTTAATATTTTCCAACATAAATATGATATCTGTTTTGAATTTCAAACTCATAATTTTAAAATCCAAAACGATGTGATTTTAATTTTTGACACGTTTTAATCCCCCGCGTTTTAATTTTTTAATTTTAGAAGGCACATACTTCATTTAATGGAGCATATATATATATATATGTTTATGAAAATAAAATAACATATTTTATTTAATAATATATATACTTTATTAGTAAAATAAGACCACACATGCGATTGTATATAAAGACTTATAACAATGCCATTTATCAATATATATTGTTACACTCATCACGTGATCTCAGATTCTCAATAAGATATATGTTTCATTATATATATATATATATATATATATATATATATATATATATATAGAGGGGTGATTACGTGCGGCGAACGGCGGGTGCGACGTCGATAATGGGCCGTCGATCACGTGATCGACGATCCGTTATCGACGCCGCACCCGCCGTTCGCCGCACGTAATCGCTCGCGTATATATATGACTCATGATTGCGTGCGGTCGTGCGGTCGGTGCAGATTCGACGTGCGTCGTCCGATTGCGGGTCCATCGCATCAGACGGTCGGGGACAATTCACATCGACCGTTGGATGCGATGGACCCGCGATCGGACGACGCACATCGAATCCGCACGACCGCACCGACCGCACGCTATCACTCGACTATATATATATATATATATATATTTTTTTTTTAGGTGGTTTATACGGTTCATTAAAAAAATGTAATTATTATGTGCTTTGTCCTCCCCCCCCCAAAAAAAAAAAGTGAGACTGCAATAAGGTCGCACTGAGGATTGTCTTCAACATTATTAATTTACAGTAACAAACTAGTAATAGACAATGAACAATATCTTACTCAAAAGGTCTTGTTTGGTTGCACGATTAGAACGGATTTCATTTTTTGAAAAGTTGAAAAGCTAAAATTATGCAGTCAAACGGGACAGCTTTCTGCAGAATCGGAAGTTGGATTCATTTTAATTTTTTTTCGAAATCCGTGTTTTGAAAAGCTGAAAAACAATGACTTTTTGTCGGAATCAAATTTTTAAATTGAAAAACAACTTTTTCTATAAAATATTAAACTCATTTCAAATATTCATTTCTGAATTAAAAAAAATATTTCAAAAAAATTAAGGTCTAAAATCATATTAAAAAGCAACTTTATTTTTAAAACTAAATGGATCTAAGAAATTCTAAAATAATTCATTAAGGACAAAATAGTCGATATCTTGTTGTCACTCAAGTCCATCAGACACATCCATATATTGGACGGTCAGATCTGGCCACAGCTCCAATGATCCGTATGGTTTCGCCCGTCCGATTTGAATCCGACGGTCCTAAATTAAGGAATGAAAGCTTCCCTGACTCTGCGTTCATGAAAAACCCTTCTCTGCGGACTTCCCTGACACTAAAATTTGAAGGAAAAAAAGAGAACCTTCGCATGTGTTAGGTGAAATCACTCATTCAAGCTTTTGTTTTTCTTTTATAATGAAATTTTGTTTGTGATGGATCTTCATAGCGACTCTGGTCGATTTACAATACCCTTTTTGATATGGTTGATTGAATGTTGTGTACATCAGATTTATCGATCATGTTGATTTCCAAATTTGGGTTTTTTGTTTGGGCAGAGTTTCATGCAATGCTGATTTGCAAATTAGGGTTTTTATTTGGGGGTCTCTTGGTGGATTTTTTGTTCATCTTCTGTTGGTAACAAAAGTGGGCTCTTTTTTTTTTTTTAATTTGTTGTGTGCATGTGTTTTGCAGGGAACACTTGAATTAAGACTGGATATTTTTCCTCTTTTATCTGTGTTGGTCTTGTTGAAATCAGGGTTTTTTTTTTAATTGTGTTTTATTGTTATCAATTAATCTGGATTGTTGAATTAAGGGCCCCAAATGATTCTGTTTTGAAGTAAGAACACCAGTTAGAGAGACCCGTTCAGCATAGTGAGCTGAAGAGGTTGGACTGATAATAGGATGTACCGAGGAGGCCATGATAGATTCAAGAATGCTCAGTCCCTTGAGCCCTTCTTGATGACCAGAAATGCGACAGAGTTTCATGTGATGCCAATTTGAAAATTAGGGATTTTAGGTCTCTTTCAGTGTTTTCAGATTGTGGTTTTTGGTATCCATATTCTATTAGTAACAAAAACATGCATGTGTTTTACAGAGAACACTTGAGAAAGACTGTTTTTTCCCTTCTATCTGTGTTGGTTTTGTTGAAATTTTGATTTTTGATTTATTTATATTGGTTTCAGTCAATCTGGATTGAAGAATTAAGGGCCATAAAATGATTCCGTTTAAGCATAATATCTGAAATCGCCAAATAGGTTGGACCCATAATAAGATGTATCGGGGAGGCCTCGATAGATTCAAGAAAGCTCAGTCCCTCGAACCCTTCTCAGTTTCCGGAAACTCAGCTCATAAAGCCTCTCCTCACCATCCGATTGCCCCTTCGAGGGCTCAAGCATCTCAGCTGCCGCTCAACCATTCGAACCAAGCAGCATTGAAACCTACCGAAGCCCCGGTTGCAACAGCCCAGAATGTCACGCAGGTGGGTGGAGGGCAGTCCACGTGGCAGCCCCCGGACTGGGCGATAGAGCCGCGACCCGGTGTTTTTTATCTTGAGGTGTTGAAGGATGGGGAGGTGCTCGACCGGATTAATCTTGATAAGAGGAGGCACATTTTTGGGAGGCAGTTCCCCGTTTGCGATTTCGTGCTCGATCATCAGTCAGTGTCCCGTCAACACGCAGCTGTTGTTCCCCACAGGAACGGAAGGTGAGATATTTGAACACTTCTTTAGTTCGATTTCTTTTATTTGTTTATTTTAAAGCTTATAATGTCAAAGTGTGTACGCACCATCTATATGTTTTCTTTAATGTTTAACAGGGAATAGCTATGCGAAGGTTACTACTTGTAGGCATTGTTGATGATACTTAAAATGCAATGAATTGATATTATGCTAGCCAAAATTAGATATAATTGTTTTTTAGAAGTATATTTTGTAGTGATATCCAAAAGTCCCAAATAGCTCTCTTTACAATTCAATTTGTTATCTTATGTTTCAGTGAATCTATGAGTGTATTGGGACTTTTGAGGTGCCGTAGTTGTCCATGGAAAAAAAAAACTAATGGCAATTAGAAACAAGTGAACAAAATGTAGGATAATCGCTACCATCACTATCCTCTTATTGGGGTTTGGTTGTTGATATGGATTCACTCATCCTTTGGCCCGGTGAGTTTTATATACCCAGACGTTTTTACTCTAGCTGTAGCTTATACTGGACCAGGATACAAAAAAACATATGTACATCCTTCCCTCATCTTATTCAATGATCGACTTACTACAGTCATGGCCTTTTATTTGCTTAAAATATTTATATTTTGTTAAAAGAGATGCCCAAAACACCCAAAACATAGGCCAAGCAGTGTATACGCATTCCTCCACTTGCTCCCACTCATTCAGTAATTTCACTTTTAAGAAATATGTTGACATTTTATGTCATTGGAAAGGAGAATTTTTATAAGATATTTGTGTTTTATCTACAGCATATACGTGATTGACTTAGGATCTGCACATGGTACCTTTGTTGCGAATGAGCGATTGGCAAAGGATAGTCCGATGGAACTTGAAGCCGGACAATCCTTGAGGTTTGCTGCATCAACAAGAAGTTACATCCTAAGGAAAAACACTTCCGCGCTCTTCCCCATGCATCCCACGCCCGCAGAAATCAACTTGCCTTCCCCTCCCAACCCATCTGATGAAGAGGCTGTATTGGCATACAATACGATTCTCAATCGCTATGGCCTGAGCAAGTTGGATTTGTCATCCAAATCCAAGAATGATTCGGACAACAGCAGACCTTCCAAGCGAGCTCGGAAGTTGAGGGTGGTTTTCAAGGATCAGGTGGGGGAGGAGTTGGTGAAAGTGGTGGGGATTTCGGATGGTGCCGATGTGGAGACTGAACCTGGTCCACTGGGTGTGAAGGAGGGGAGTCTTGTTGGTAAATATGAGTCGCTTGTGCAGGTGACGGTGATACCTAAAGGGAAGGAAAAAGAGGTGAAGATTGTGAAGGAAAACAACCATTCCCCTAGAGGGGTCACCGATAAGCTTCAGCAGGTGCTGAACAGAGTTAAAACAGGTTCAAAGAGTGGGATATATGATGACCTCTATGGAGATTCTTTGCCTACTAAGGTGGGTTCATCGTGGGCGTATTCATCCAGTGTTGTTGGTGATGGGAAGGCCAATGCAGTGAAGGATTCTGATGGAAAACCTCTCAGATCTTCTGCTGCAAGAAGTAATACTGATTTGTCTTATGATGACGATGACGATCTATTTGGTGACTGAAATTGATGAGCTTCAAAGTTTTTGGAGTCATGTACACATGAGAATCTTCTTGTAATTCTACAGTGTACTTGTTTATTGGTGTTGAAATATCAGTTGAAAGATGTTTTGCTGTGCCCTCTGATTTTACTACACCAGACCATGATGAAACTTTGTTGTTGATTACATATTTTGGTACCTATAGAATGCTAGCAGTGTGAAATAAAAGATATACACAAGATCATGAGACATGGAATAATATGGTAAATTTCATAGGTGGGCCGAAGTTAGTGGTTGGTGGGGAGGGGTTATCCCCACCAACCAGCTTATTGATCCCACCACCTAAAAGTACAAAACCTACCCTTATTTTTTTGTTATGAAAAAATTCCATGTTTTGTTATGAAAACATTGAATCATTGATCAAACTGGGCATTGTAAGTAATCATAAGGGTATGAATAACTGGACCTTCTTTTTAAAGATGATTTAATACTATAAAATCACTATATTTAGAAGACATGAATGTATCTAGATGAGTGATCCAAGTATAATCATGTTTTTAAACATTTGATGATGTGACACTATTATAATCTTCTGATTAAATTCACTTACAAGAGTGGAGCATTTTTATTATGGCTATAACTCTGTGAACAAAACCAATTATACTGTTTCACTAGCATTAATTTTACAATTGAAACACAAAATCTTCCATAAATTATAAATGTAATTGCATATCTTTTCAATAATATCCTATTCAACAGCATTAATGGGATGCATACCACATGATAAAGATGAATTAAGTAATTATAGAGGGGTGTTATAGAATTACAAAGTCACCGTATATGGAGAATGAAAAAAACTTTATCATCAAAGATTAAACATTTACTTATGGGTGCTGTTACACTCAGTTTTTTTCTGTCCTACATACTTCGTTAAAAATACAGTGAAACATATATTTAGTTAGATGATATGTATTTACTAAAAATGAGTTCATTCAACTTGAAATGTAGTGATAAACACTTTTTATTAAAACATATACATCATTAAATGATGTTTAGTATTAAAAAAAATGAAAACATGTGTGCTTTTAGTTTTAGTTTGTAAAAATGTCTGAATCTAACATTTTCCTTTACTTATATGGGTGTTGGTATAATTAGTCCATTTTGCAACCCCAAAAAGTTACTGATATAACTTCACTAATGGAGTTTATTCTCTATTATTTAAGTGCATACTCCACTTGTGTTGTGTATGAATAAATATTTTTTTAGAAAAGATATATAATAATTTATCTAGGTATATACTTTATTTTTTTAAATATATAATTTATTAGACGAGTATATATTTAAAAAAAAAATTAAAACATGTGGGAAATGCATCATTTTACATCCTTGTATAGTTGTATAATTCGGAGATTTGACAATTTTTTTTAGTGATATTTGAATAACATTTATTGCATATAGATCCATCGCCCAACTATAAATAAGAGTTGAAACCCCCTCCCCCCCCCTCCATCCAATGGCATGTGGTTTTATTCTACCAAAACATTTTACAATAACAGTTATTATTTGGTGAACGGGGGAGGTGGGCGGGGGTTTCGGTGGCCCGACGGAGGTCACTCAGGCACCTGGCCAGGATCCTCAACAAGAGGATGCAGGGCCCTGAAGTACAGTTTGTTTTTGTTTGGAAGAAGGGTGAAAGGGGCATACATAGTTGTCTCATGTTTAAGTGCATCATATGGAATATCAGGGGTCTTAACGACCCCGCAAAAAGGAGGGCTATTCGAGACTTGGTGGCGGCGCACAGGGCTCAAATTTGTTGCATCCAGGAAACGAAGATGGAAGTGGTGGATAGGCGGATAGTGCAAGAACTGGGGGCATGACTATTGGACGAATGGGCATTCAAGGAAGCAAGGGGAGCGGCTGGCGGGATTCTGTTCTGCTGGAACTTGAGCTACTGGAGGGTCATGAACAGATTGGTAGGCAGGCACTCGCTTTCCATTCTGTTGGAGGATAAACAAACAGGGATGAAGTGGGGTTGCTCCGTGTTTATGGCCCTCATGAGGACGCGGACCGTGCGACGCTTTGGGAGGGACTCTCGTCCATTCGAGGACAGTGGGGTGTACCGGTAGCGTTCATGGGTGACTTCAATGTGCTCAGGCGGGCAGAGGAGAGGAACCGGGGGGGGGGGGAGAGGTGTCTCCTGCGATGGTGCACTTCTCGGACTGGATTGAAGAGGAGGGGCTCATAGACTTGCCGATTTCGAACCATGCGTTCACGTGGAGTAACATGCGCGAGGAGCCTTCTCTTGCGATGCTAGATCGGATTCTTGTGGATGACGACTGGGAGTCAACATATCCAAGCTGTTTTGTGCAGGGACTCCCACGAGCTGTTTCGGATCATATACCTCTTCTGCTGACGTCGGAGTCAGGAAGGCTTGCGCCAGGACCATTCCGCTTCGCGTCATGGTGGTGTGAAGTGGAGGGGATTGAGGAGCTGATCAGGGGGTCGTGGAACTCAAGTGCGAGCGGATTGCGGGGGGCGCGTCGCGTGGCGTTTAAGTTAAGAAGGCTGAAGAGAGTGTTGAGGGAGTGGAGCAGGACTGTTAGGGCAGCCAGGTTGGAGAAGAAACAAGAACTCCTACGGGCTATCCAAGACTTGGATCGGTTGCAGGAAGAAGCGACGCTTGATGAGAACGCCCGAGCCAAAAGAAGCAGGGCCAAGAGCGAGCTCGCGGATGTCTTGAAGATGGAGGAGATCGAATGGCGCCAAAAGTCTAAGGCCTTAGGCTCCAAGCAGGTGATAACAACACAAATTTTTTTCACCAAGCGGCAAACCAACGGCGTCGTGCGAACCGCATCGTGCAAATCCAAATGTATGGAAGGTTATGGGAGGACCCACGGGACATTCAATCAAACCTAGTGGAGCATTTTAAAAATGCATTCACTAGAAGGAGAGGGTGGAAGCCGACTTGGGAGGACACCGACATGCCACGACTGACTGCGGACCAGTGTGCTGCCCTTGAGGAACCGTTCTCTGAGTTGGAGATTCATAGGGCTTTGGCGAAGGCGGAGGGGGACAAGGCACCAGGTCCGGATGGGTTCGGCTTAGTATTCTTTCAAAAGTATTGGAGCATCGTGAAGGAGGACCTAGTGGCGATGTTCGAAGAATTCCATGCGGGGGTTCAAAGCATGGGTTGTCTGAATGCTTCGAACTTCGTCCTAATTCCTAAGAAGGAAGGAGCTGTGCGAGTTGAGGATTTTAGGCCTATCTGTTTGGTGAACGGGGCATACATGATCGTGGCCAAGGTCATGGCTACCCGTCTCAAGGCGGTGTGTGGGGAGCTGGTTGAGGACTCGCAATCGGCATTCCTTCCAGGGCGGCTACTGCAGGATGGCTTCCTAGCGGCACAGGAGTTGGTGTCTTCTCTACACAAAGATAAATGAAAGGGCCTCATATTCAAATTGTATTTCGCAAAGGCATATGATAGCGTGGATTGTGGCTTCCTGTGCCAGTTGTTGGAGCAACACGGTTTCCAGAGAGGTGGATTCGTATGATAAAACAATGCATCGATACTGTGCGCACTTCATTGGTGGTGGATGGGGAGGTTGCAGGTTTCTTTCCACTCAACAGAGGGCTAAGGTAGGGCGACCCACTATCACCTATCCTATTCGTGTTGGTGGCCAACGTCTTGCGGCGATTATGCGCGAGGGCGGAAGAGGCGGGGTGGATCTCGGGCCTAGCCAACTCAGTCGCGGGGAGGAAGGTGTCAGTGCTACAATATGCTGAAGATACTATTTTGCTAAGTGAAGCTTCAGGGCGGAGCGTGAGGGGCCTTCGTTTCATTGTGTTTTATTTTGGTTTGCTTTCGGGACTCAAGCTGAATATGCAGAAGAGCGTCATGCATGGAGTGAACACATCGAGGGAGGAGGAAGCCGTGCTTGCGGCTTGGATGGGCTGTTCCACGGCTGCGATGCCCACTAAACATCTAGGGTTGCCTTTGGTCAAAGGACGCCTAAAGAAGGAGCAATGGGACCCACTCATCGAGCGTTTCGAGTGACGTCTGGCAGGATGGCGTGGGAAGCTTCTGAGTTGGGGAGGGCGGCTGACTCTACTACAGGCGGTGCTAACGAATTTGCCGATCTTCTATCTCTCCATATTTAGAGTACCGGCGGGGGTGCTTGATCGCATGGATCGTATCCGGAGGCGGTTTTTGTGGCAGGGAGGTGATGAGTCTCGACGAGCACCTCACATGGTGGACTGGGGGACGTGTGCAGTCAAAAAAGGAGGGAGGCTTGGGAGTATTAGATCTCCGCGTGATGAATCGGGCCCTCCTTTCCAAATGGACATGGCGTTGGTTCAACAGGTGTGAATCGCTGTTGTGTGTCCTCATGAGGGACCGATATGGAGGCAGGGGTATTGGTGAGCGGCGATGGCCGGTGTTGAATGCCTGCACATCCCAGATTTGCAAGGGCCTTTTTGCAGACCTCGAAGACATGGAGTCTGCGATCGAATGGAAGATTGGAAATGGTACCTCTGTGCATTTTTGAAAGGATCGGTGGAGTGGGGTAGAAAAACTGTGCGACTTGGCCCCCGACATTTATCATCTGGCGAATAGGAAGGAAGGGACAGTGGGGGAATTCTATCTACCGGAAGAGGATTCGTGGTCGATTGAGCTATCATGGGCTAGACTGAGCGTGGACGAAACAAGGCAACTCATGGTGTTGTTGGAGAGGCTCGGGCGGCACACCCTTCAGGAGGCAGAGGAGGATCAATGTAGATGGAGGTTCAAGCGGTCAGGCATGCACTTAGTCAAGAGTGCGTACAACAGGTGGACGATGGAGCAGGCGGGGGGGGGGGGGGTCGATGCCAAGTGCAAAATTCGCACAAACTTGGCGGTCAAAGATCCCTCTAAAGATAAAGATCTTTGTGTGGTTCATTTTCCTAGAACGTCTACTGACGAAGGCGTATCGGGCTAGATGGGCTCCCGAAGACTCAATGGTGTGCGCACTTTGCTTGGGGCTACAGAAACCGTCGAACACCTATTCTGTATGTGCGAAGTTGCTCAGGAGTTTTGGGTGTTGGTGGGGAGGTTCACGGGTCTTCAAACCTCATTCCAAACGGTGGAGGAGCTATGGGCGGCAGGGAAAGCAATGAAGCAAGCTGAAGATGCGCAATCCATTGTACCAGCGGGGGCATGAACGATTTGGAAGATGCGCAACGAAGCTGTGTTTAAAGGGACGAGAGTGTATCAAGAAAACATGTGGGACATGTTTCAAGGGTGTACGTCGGATTGGGGTCGATATATTGCGAGAGCGGGGGATGTACAGTTGCGAGAAGGGGTTATGCGCATCACGGGGTGACAGGATGGGTGATGGCCTCGCTTGGTCAGTTAGATGTCTCTTCTAACCAGAGACGCGAGTTCATTCACTTCCTTATGTGTTTCTTTCTTACCTTTTTACTCTTTTCTCCCCCATTCAGAATTTGTAATTCGAGTTCAGAAATGAAATCGAGTAGCAAACATCTACCTTTTCTTAAAAAAAAATAACAGTTATTATTATTTTTTCTCCATTTTTTGGGGTTTTTCTTTCTTCTTTGCTCATTTGTGTTGGTTGTGTTTTACTGCACAATGTCTCACCAATCACCATCCAACATTGGGAACATCTTATCATGGTTTGCTACTCAATTGTCTTGGAAAAAAAAATCCTTTCACCCTGTTTTTGCATTCAAATCTTTCTATTTGGTTTTCAATTTTTGTGCTTGTTTTATTTATTTATTTATAGATTAAAGTTTTCAAATTTTATTTTATTATATTTTATTTTTTGTAAAAAAAGCCCTAAACAGGGAGACAGTCCCGACTTTAACAACAAACTTTGACCACTGGTAAGGAAACATGGATCAATAAGGGCCCATTGAACACAATGGGCCATAAAACCATGATACTCAGCCAATTGGACTGGAGACCTATTTTTCCTGCTGCTAGGAGCAGGATTTGATCCCTCTCATCTCGAGTGAACGGGGTTGGGACAAGGTTTTCAAATATTTAGGGATTGAAACAAAATCAAGATGAGTTCATATTATCTTTTATAGATTTTTGCATATATATCCCTGTTAAATTTCAATTTTGTCAAAATATCCCTAAAAAAACCCACAGTGCAAAAATATCCCTAAAAAACATTGAACAGGTGCAACCGTGTTCTTATACCACATGTCGTGAAGAACTCTGGATTAACCGTGGTTAAAAAGTCTAACTCTACATGTACATTGACCTAAATGCCCTAACTCATTTGGAATTTTTTTTGCATAAATACCCCTCTTAAAACAAATATTTTTAAAATTACCACTATTATTTCTACCATTACATAAATACCCCTGAAATTTTATTAAATTATGCAAATTTGCCCCTCAATCAGTCGTTGTTAAGAACACATATTGAACCATGATTAGATTCTTAACCCTATCAGTACCTTGTTAAATGACCAGTTTACTCACTTAAATCATATATCCTACTCAACCTTATATGAAAAAGAAAGAGAGAAGGTTGAAGGAGGAAGGGTTCAATCATCCAAATAGAGCGCGGTGAGAGTATTTCGGACATGTGATTGTGGTGACTAATGAAGATATGCTAATCAATCCTCACAAACACTAATCTCAGGGGCAAATTTGCACGATGGATTAAAATTTCAAGGGTATTTGTGTAATTATGAAAATAAAAGAGTAATTATGAAAATGTGGATTTTAAGAGGGGTATATATACAAAAAAAATAAAAATAAACCTCACTTTGGATAACCTGAGGTATAATGGTTATTTCAACACCTATAACGGAATGAAAATGGAAAATATTAACCAAACCAGACGGAATGGGTACGGTTGCACTCACATAAGATTTTTGAGGGATATTTTTGCACTATGAGTTTTTTTAATGGTATTTTGATAAAATTAAATTTAACAAGGGTATATATGCAAAAATCCTTATCTTTTATTAGTGCACTGTGAAACGGGAGGGTCATTTTTCTTTAAAAGGTAATGAAGGACATATGCTCTCCGTTATCTTCATTTGAAGATTATATATATTTGAAAAATACAAATATTTTTCGATTGAACTTAGATATATTATTGATGCATTTGAAGACTTAGGTAGTGTTTAGAAATACATTTGAAAAATAAGATTTTAATAAATTAGTTTAAATAGGCTTCAATATCTAGAAATCGCATTTTTTGTTTTTTCAAAAAGCGCATTTTTTTGCATTTTTTACTAAAAGTTGTAAGTAATTTTTTAATCAAGTCTGCTTTCTAAACCCCGTTTGATAACAAGCTAAGTTTGAGCTTTCTGCTTAATAAAAAAGTAGAATCACCTCCAATCGTGTTATCAAACAGACCCTTAATCATCCTCATCCTGTCACATTGAAGCCGAGCGATCCACACATCAAATTTGATTGGAATTCTCTTTTTACAAGGTATGATTTATGATTTTCTACGAGCCACTCGATCTATTTTATAATCCCATCTGTGGTTCAGAAGCAGTCTCCTAACAGTTTAAACACTGCAATTGTGCAGTGTATATTGCATTATTGTAGCGCAGGAAAATATTTTTTTTTCATTTTCTTAAAATATACTATTTTTAGTGTATAATTTACTAACAGTATGTACTTGAAAAGGCGTGTGTGTGTATTTTAAAAAGAGAATTGATTTGTACAGAAGACTCAGACATCAAATTTTCCAATACTCTACCGTTTATCATTTTTCACTCTTATGTTATTATTATATAGTTATTAATTGCACAAACAAAGCTTCTTCCATTTTTTCTTTTTAAATATTGTACAAGTTTAGGCGCATTCATTTACATGTGATCAAAAGAAACTAACCTTAAAAAACTAGCATCGCAGTGTAATTTGTGTAATCACAGTATATAAATTGGTTGGGGGATTACTTCTGAACTGAAAATGTAGCTGTAAAACTGATGAGTATATCAATACACTTTTATTTATGTTGTATTTTACCATTAGAGATGACCTGGGATTAAGTACCAAGCCCGGATTTGAAATCAGGAATTTCGATCAAGTTTTACAATTGTAGAGAACAAGATTGACAAGAAAAGATCCTATGATGGATTTTATCATGTATAAAAGTTCTTTATCATAAAGGAAATTTATTTTTATTTTTATTTTTTAAATTTATCTATTTCCTTATTTATATTTATTTATACATGATGTATTTTTTTATTTGAAGATGTATTTTTAATACACTTTTGGTATACTATTTATAAAAATTAGAATATAACTATTTTAATTTTTTTTGGGATATTTTAAATTTGGAAGAATTATTGAAATTTTTTGTAAACAACATAGTTAAGAATTTTTGTATTATCTATAAAAGATATGTTCCTAAAAAATTTAAATATATTCAATTTTTTTTTTTGGAATTTAGGAACGCTATTTTTTTATATCAATTTTTTCTAATTATTATTAATGGATTATCAAGATATATAAAAATAATCATTTAAAAATCATTTTAAAGGAAAAAAATCAATATTATTTTTGAAAAAATTGAAGTGAGATTGAGTGACATTTTAACAGGGGAAAGAGAGTTTTGTTTTATGATAAGGACAATTTAGTCATTTTATTTTACAAGAATAGTAATGAAGATTTTTTTGGGTGGAATCCTTAAAAATGACTGATTTGAATATTTTAAATTTTTAGAAGATTTTTTGTGGGTATTTTCTCAAAGTAATATACAAAATAAAAAGGGGTCATTACTTCCAACTCCCTAAGCGAAAAACCCATAATGTTAAAATATTTATTTTTCCCAAAGGGTGTGGTGGATAAGGGACACAGGGAAAGAATTAGAATCCCTAGTATTATAGATACTTAAGATTCGAGATGTCTTGCATTTTGGTATGAATGAGTTTATTCATAAAGGGGTTGAATAAATATATGATACTTTTATAATTTCTCCTCATTTTATCATATTTATTTATTCTATTTTTTGTTAGGATTACGAAGAATTATTTTCTACAAGAGGTGTATAAGTTTTTTTTCTTTGAGGAAGGGGGGTGATGAGGAGAGGGAGGCTAAGAGATTTTACAATAGTGAATCATTTTTACTCTTTCCTTGTGGTTGTGGATGTAGGCAAATTTTCTGAACCATTGTGTGTTCTCTTGTGCAGTTGTATTCCCTTTATGGTTCTACATGAGTTGAAATCTAACTCTCAAGGCATTGGTTCATTAAAACAATTTAATTAGTCCCATAACCAGCACTGAACAACCTGATCATTACAATCACAAATATAAACAATTTATTATTATCTTATTTATAAGACATTATCAACCCTCCAATAAAGACTAAAAATGATACAATGAACAAAAAATTGACCAATTTGTGACTAATGATGATGTTGATCAATCACAAAAGTGACAATACACCTATCAAAAAATGATAAGAGTTTGTCCTCTTATGATTACTCTAAGTCACAAAATCAGTTAAATTTTTGTTCATAGGATTCAGGACTAGTGAACAATAGGACAACCTTCCTGCAAAATCCCAGGCTCAGTCGGGCAACTAGCCAGTTCACAGTGGTCAGTGGTGTCGGCACCCCACCATTGCAATCCGTTGATGTCGCTGTGTTGAAGCGCAAAATACAAAATCACCGCCATGAACGACACCCCTGCATCCAGTGCCGCCGACATCACATAGTTGCTCCGCGCCCACCACCCCTTGTGCCTCCTGTAGACATACATGTTGAAGAATAACCCCACCGAGATCCATGACAGGTAGTTGAGAGACCTTGCTGGGGGCATGGACATGGTCGCGCCTATTATGACAGGCATGTTGATGAGCTTGATCCACTTCTTCTGGGGATAGGCCCGCGCGAGCAGCCACACTGGCACAGGGCGAGCAGCCCAAAGAGGAAGAACCAGTTCATCTTTCCATAGAGACCGAGTCTCCCAAACATCCGAAGCGGACCAACAAGTCCCCATATGATGGAGGCATTGTAGAAGACCTCGTCACTAGGGCAAGTCCATGGGCTTCCTTTGGGAAGTAGCGCTGGGTTGCAGATGTCCGGCACCGTCTCCAGGAGCCACCATGCCGTAAGAAAGTATGCCGTGTTAGCTATCACCGTACCCACAAGCTGACATTACATGCATCAAACCAAATTGATCATTAATCATAGTCACCAGTGGTGGCTACAAATATTTTTTTTCATAAATGGATCATTTTAAAAATAAATTCCATAAAATTTTCAAAAAATCTATGTTTAACATATATTTGTAAAAAAATATAATTTTCTTTTGAAAATAGAACAACTTATATTAATAATTAAAAAATAAACTATAAAAAAGGAGAATTGATTTTCAATATGTAAACTTTAACAATTTAGGAGTTTTAAATATAAAATCTAGGTTAGGTAGGGTCAACCAGTGAGCTGAGTGCCTGGGTTGCTATGGTTTGAAAGGATGATAGTAATTGTTTGAGTTTTTTTTTAAATGTGATAGGGTTAATTGACTCCATCAAATTATATGTGGCGCCGCCCCTAATAGTCACAAAATCCATGTAGGACAGCCATTCAGCAAGAAAATTACGTTTACAATATGTGTGTGTGTTGTAGAGTGATTCAATTTAAATTTAATGATGGTGGATGCAAAATTACCTGTACAACAAACATGGATCTGGGAGGTACTTTCATGTAGTGCCCCAGTTTAAAGTCAGTGAGGAAAGTGATTGCCTGATCCATACTGATATACCCATAGGTCTTGAAGGCCACATTTGCCAGTGGCCTCCCTGGGTACAAGAATCCAATAACGAGTTCGGTGATGATGTTCAACCCAGGTGCCTGCAATCACCAAAATTTAAGTTCATGTATAACATTAGTACCTATTATTTGTTTTGTGTAACTGATCCAATGAATCTTGACACATGTATAAAATTAGTGTATTTTTAATAGGAACTGACCTGGTTAGTGGTGGCCTTGATCACTCCAACGGGCAAAGTAAACAAGACTGCCATTCCGAATGCAAGGAAGAGGCCCCAGTAGGGAAGCTGAAGTTGCTTGCCGAAGCCTTCACATGCTAGCAAAGACACTCCCATCATCAATACCAATATGATGTGGAACCACCATTGTGGGACTTGTTTGTAGTTCTTCTTCATGATTCTATTATGCACATCGTTCATTTCTTTTTCTGCGGATGCGGTCTTCCTCCATAGTGACCAGATTGTTCTGCAATACACAGTTAAATAGTGAATCGCACGTAAACAAGACGGATGGGGCGTTTGGAAACACGGTTTGAGTGCTTCTGTTTTTCTAGGAAGTCAAAAGACACGATTCTATAGCCTGCTCAAGGTTTTGTATGAATGATTGAAAAATCGTGCTTTGAGTTTTAGTTACAAATGACTTTTCAAAGTATTTTTTCAAAAGAATAAAAGTGGTTCACTTCATATGATAATCAAGTTTCAAAAGCACAAAAAAAAAAAAAAAACCCAAACGCACCTGAAATTTGTTTAGATCCTAGATTGGATTGATTTAATGTTGAAAAGTTAAAAGTTCTCAAACACGAATCTAATTTTCAAACCCACCCATCGGCATTCTCTTTTGTTAAAAAGTTCAGCCATTAAAAAGTCATAGAAACAATGATTTTCAATCACTGGGTCAGGAAAGTGTGAATCTAAGAAAACCATCACTTTTCAATCTCAAATCCAAACATAAACTAAAAGCGCACGTTTGAAAAGCAATATTCTTTGGGGAGCTTTTAGAACACAAAATTAATGTGGCTAACTATACAAGTATATATATATTTATATGAATTGAACGCACCTCCCATTGAAGAGAATGACATGAGAAATGGTGGCCGCGAGCGCCGCAAATCCCAAACCATAAGTGTAGGCAAAGAAGATGCTGAGATTGATCTTGCTGTAACTGTTGTACTCCTCCATATTCAAAGTGAAGCTCTTCTGGTCGAGCACGCGCGTGATGTTAAACGGATTCCCATCGGAGTCGAACACGTGGGCAGAGATGATGGGGAACCTCTTCGCGTGGTAGGCGTTCGTCCAGTACGCGATGGGGAGCAATACATACAGGATCGCGAAGAACCCGACCATGATGTTGATGATGGCGAATGCGGGGGTCGCCAGGGGGCTTCCGAGGGCGGTGATCGTCGACCAATCCAGGGTGAAGGAGCCGAGGCCGAGCCCTCTGAATCCTGACCCTATCTGCTGAGCTATGATTGATCTCTTCCAGATGAGGCACGCGATCGATATGTAGCTGATGGAGGGGAAGAAGAATCCGGGGACTGTATAGTAGGCGAAGCTCGCGATGAGGGCGGTTAAGAAGAATTGAAGCCTTGTTAGGCCGCCTTTGCGCCTCACCTCTGTTTCATGTAATGTTCTGTGCATAATAGAGTTGTTTGTCATGTTAAGTGATTATCAAACATAAAATTATTAACTGTTCTAATCAAGTGAGAGAGAGAGAGAGAGAGAGAGAGAGAGACCGGAAAAGAGAAACTTGAACAAGATTTGAAGGCCACCACATGTAAGGTGAATCCACTAGTATACCCCTGAACAGACCAGCAAATCCATACCCCAACATCTGAAAAGATAACATTCTATCAATGTTAGATTCTTTCAGTACCCATCCGTCTTCATTGTCTCACATCTCATACAGTGTTTAAAAATGAGTGTGAAATGGTTTTTTTTTTTATATTTTATTAAAAAATAGATTCATTCAACTCGAACGCAGTCAATATGTAAGAAAAAGTGACTCACTTGTGTGCTTTGTGTGAGCAACAAAGCCGCGACCGGATGAAGCGACCTCCGGTAGAAAGCCTTGACGATCGTAATAATGTTGACGGCGTAGACTCCGCCGGCTCCGGCGTTGGCGAAGATGGTATGAGGACGTGCTCCTTCATGTTGAACGGGCCCGGGTTGAGCGAGAAGGACCAGCCGCCGGTGAACGGACCGTTATAGACCTGGTGGGCAGGGTGGCCGCCATGAGCCTCCCTATGGGGAGGACGATGATCTGAGCGCACGTGGAGGAGATGCTCAAGAAGTTCTGGCGGTAGTTGAAGAACTGGTTGACGAAGGAGAGGATGATGCATGAAGAGATGCCCAGGGTCCATGTCCGGAACGTCAGGACCGGATGGGTCGGGTCGTCGGTGATCGGGACCGTGATCCGGACTTCCTCTACTGGCGAATCGTTTACTTCTCCTCCTCCTGCAACATTGGATGACAAGCAGTAAAAAGTTTGGTGTGTTACAGTAAAAAAAAAGACAGAATTATACTATTTTTAGATTGATGTGAAGGGGATTAGCAGATTTGGAATTTAAAAAATAAAAAATGCTGATTTTAATAGAGTTGTGACTGTGGTTTTGATGGAGAAAAAACTGATTGAGATACTAGTCGGACAGTTGTTGATTAACCAGATATTAATCTACTAGACGATGATTAATGGGTCATTTTTTTTAATAATAAAAAATCATGCATGTGTGCATATATGGTTAATATTATGTTGTAGAGAGTAAAATAATAGCAAAATGAGGATATAGCACACAAAAATTAACAGATATAAGTAAAGTGATTTAATAATTTATTAGTCAATTAACTAGGTCCTAAGCATTGTGGGTGCCTAGAAGGGATCTTTTAATATAATACACTCATTAGAATTAGACTTCTGTTTCTTCAATAATTAACTAGATAGAATTAGAATAAGATGGATATCAGAATAAGAGCATTTATTTGGACAGCCCGAGAAATGAGGATCTTTGGATATATTTAACAGCTGTACTTAATTGCAATATTATAATGTTCTGATATGGGTAATTATTTAACTACTATTTATCCTATAATTTCTTTTGTATTAATTCCATGTTTGGGAAAAAATTCCAAAAAATCTGTTATAAAAATGAGATTATATCTTATCTTACCATTTCAAGCCTTTGTAACTCATGTTTATAAGAGTTAAAAATGGAATACATTTCATCTAAAAAAAATGAGATTATGTCACGAAATTTTGTCAGAAAATAGCTTATCTTCATTTTTAAAGTCTTGACAGCAAAAAAAAAGAAGAAAAGATTGAGCTGTTATAATTTTTTTTGATGATATTTTCTGTTATAATTAATTTATAATATGGGACATTATTTAAATACTATATATATTTTTTTAATTTCCTTTTTTCGTGATTCATACTAATTAACAATCCTGTAAAATGACATTATATGCACGCTATTATAAAAAATGGCGACCAAAAAGATATTTTCAATAAAAAACAACACTATAAAATATTTCCATAATGAATGGCTAATTATCTTCATTAATATGGAGGTTTAAAAGCTTTAATTTTAATATGATGGACAAAAAAGATTCCTTTTTTTTTTGGGAATGGACCATACATGTCGAAAACAAAAGTCACAAAGAAACCGAAAAATAGAGGACAAAAGATTCAAACAAAGGTGGTGCCAAAAATTGTGGACTATTAGATACCAATTATATTGGAAGATTAAAACATACTATAAATCTTTTTTTAGTGTTTTTCATTTTTCCAAAAATATTATTAAAAATAAACAAGTCAAACACAATAGATAGGAGTCTCCTGTTTTTTTTATTCTTTTTTTATTTTCAAATTATTCATACATCTTTTTATTTTCTTAGATGTTGTTCATTAGTTTTTCATAAAATCAACCAATATATAATACTTCAATGCAAAAATATTTTTAAAACAAATAAGTCAAACACAATCGGTGGGGTCACCATTTTTTTGTTTTTATTTTCAGTCTTTATATATCAATTCAATAATAATTTTTCGAAAAGATCAAAATAAAATTCTTTCCATGAAATAAAATTAATCCCCACCACAAACTTAAGAAAAAATAAATAATAAAAAACTTAAAAACATAATCATAATAAAAAAAACATAGAACACCTTCCATTGATGAAGATTCTTCATGTTTGAGCTTCTGATCAGAACCCATTTGTTTCAACTCAACCAATTCATGTTGTGTTAGGGCAGCCATGATTTCTCTTCTTCCTGTTCAGAGAGAGAGAGAGAGAGAGAGAGAGATAGAGAGTGAGAGAGAGATTCCAATAGAGATGCAATGTATATAGACGATTCTCTCTCGGATTAGTAACTGAATCATCCATAGCTGGCTCAATTAAAGTGTGTCCATATATATAATGCAGGATTTGAAATCACACCCTTTCCTTATGGCAATGTTTTAGAAAGGGTAAAATGCATCATAGCCCCCACAAATTTGCAAAATCTGTAAAAACACCCCTATATTTTAAAAATATGCATTTATACCGCTCCTAATAAATCATATGGTAACATAAAGAAAATAATAACATAAAAATACCTTGTTTGAAATGTATTGATAGTTTATATTAATTAAGATATATGAATGGTTAATTACATAAAATGAATGGATGGTGAGTATAAAATATATTTTGAGTGGTAAATTGATATTTTATGTTACTGATTTTTCTATTTTTATGTGAAGCATACAATGGGGGGGGGGGGGGGGGGGGTAAATGCATGTTTTGAAATTACAATAAGGGGGTGTAAATATATATTTTTAAAATACAGGGGCGTGTTCTCGTAGGTTTCATAAACTTAGGGTGATGTAGATGCATATTACCCTTTTAAAAATCCATACCATTAATCGAGCCTGAAAAAATAAAAGCCATTTGATTAATCGAATTTAATTTGAACCGTGGCATTACAAAACACGCGCCCATGTCCAAATCAGTAATTTAATCATTTTTGACCCAGACAATGACATTACAACACATTGTCTTCATTTCAATATTCTACTTATAGTGTTGTGTCAAATTGATATCAGAGCCCCATTGCTTATACCCAATATATATATCCATTCATTTTTTTATATAAAAAGAAAAACATTTTCCCTCCTTCCAATCTGTGTGTCAATGAAATAAAATAAAATAAAATAATAATAAACAAAATAAACCACCCAAAGTATTACCAAATCCCCCAACAGATTATTGCCCTCCCCCACATTTTTGTAAAAAATAAAAATAAAAATAAAACTAACCATCTCCGTATTTTTAGTGAAAAAAAATGATGAAATTTCAGATATCTGAACTTGATATCCTGTGTGAAATACACAGGCCTCTTTTGTGGTAGCCAATGCAACCAAAAATATCTTTTTTTGAAAGGATTTGATCTTATGGATAGGGGTGCTAGATAAGAACCCTAAAAATTTATCTATATTACTAACCAAAAGTGTTGAAGTTATCATGTTTGTTTCTTTGTGTGTGTGTGTAACATTTTCATTTTCTAATTTTACTCTTATTTATTTATGATATTTGATTTTATATTAAATGATAAAAATGAAAAATACATATTTTAATATTTTAGTGGATAAGATGAGATATTCATCAAATCTATATTTTTAATATTTATCTATCTATATTAACGATATAGTTGAATGAATGGTAGTGATCATGTCAGATTATTATATTTTTTTTGTTATTATTTTTTATTAGATTTAGATTGAGATAATCATGGAATATAGCCTATATAGCTGATAAATAGCTAATTTCGGGTGAAATATGCATTTCAACATTATCTCACTTTTCATTATCCAATGGTTATTTTTGAGAAAAAAATTATTTCACAGTCATAATTCAGTATATATCGAAAAGCTTTTTCCAACAAACTATTGATCACCTCAATCAGAATTATACTTAAAAATTTATGAATTTTAAAGAATTTTGTGAATAATTTAATTCTTGGTTTTTTTGTATATATACCCTGAAAAATCATATTATTCAAAAGAGTTTATATTATACATGAATGTCATTCTTTTTATTTATTCAAGCCATATTGTTTGTTGGTTATAGAGTTTCAAATGGGTATTTTTACAATATATGATTGGTTGATGGTTATATATGCAAAAAAAATCATTTTTAATTGTAAAATATCTCTTTATGTATAATTTCATAATAAATTTTATAAAATATTTATTTAATCATTATTAAAAATTTATAAATGAATTGATTTGAAAATTTATATATATATATATATATATATTACATGGTATATTATATTACATATAAATGAATTGAAAAAATATGAAGGTATTGGTTGTGAGCAGTTTTCTTTAATTTTTTTTACATTTTTTTAGAAAATCATATTTTATGAGATATAATCTAGTTTGTGAGATAAAATCTATCATATTACAAATATAGATAAGAATTTTTTATGGATATAGTTGTTTTTTAATTAATTTTTAGGGGTAAAATCGGCTAAAATGTTTTCCCTCCAACTTGTATTTTTATAGTAGTATAGATATAGATATAGATATAGACATAGATTACTGTCAATGTGTTTAAAGTTTACCAAAACATCACGTATAAAGGATATTAATTGCTTTTATCCGGATCCCAAATTCTCCTCACCCCTTCCTCATTAGTGCCCCCCTCCCCAATTCTTTAGGAAACTGGTGTTTTGTTTATATTTTAATTGTATTGATATATTTAAAATAGAATCTTCATCTTTAATGAGGTGACGCTTAATTATTTGCATTACTGTAAATATTATATTATTTACAAATAATATATTAAGATTATTTTGATCATATTTGTCTATTAGCAGCTAGTTATAAATTAATTATTATAATTAAGTATGATTTTAGTTATAAAAAGTGATCGAATGACACATTTACATTGAGAATGATTTTTAGATAGATTATATGCAATAGTTTAAAGATAAACATCATGTTTTTAAAAGGTACGTTTTTTTAGATTGATGAATCATTTTAATTTTTTTGATGGACAGGTGAATATTTTCCCGTGATTTTGTTCCAAATAATTCTCCTTTTCGTTTTAATTTATGGGGTTTTTCCCAAATCAGTAATTTAATCATTTTTGACCCTAACATTATGACATTGTCTTCATTTCATCATTCTACTTATATAGCGCGCGATATCAGAACCCATTGTTTATACCCCATATATATATATATCTATTCATTTTTTTATATAAAAATAACATTCTCCCTCATTGAAATAAAATAAAATAAAATAATAATAAACAAAACAAGAGTCTTGTTTCACAGACCCCATTATTTAAACCTCATTGACAAGCCCCATTAGGTGTCACCCCCTTATTGGGTGTTTGTTTGAATTTAAAAAAAGGTTAAAAATGTAAAATACAATATTACCCCATTCAAATCCCACATTTTTCTTTACTCATTAACCCCATCCCCACTTTTTTCAAAAAACAAATCAACCTATTCGATAAACAAGAAATTTTTATTTGCAACCTCTTATTTAATTAGAAAATGATAGCGATAAGAAATAATAACCATTCTATTTAAAATTTTCTGTTAATTTGATGATTATTTAATTATAATCATCAGACAAAATATTTGCGATGGAGGCAAAGTTTTTTTTCCGATGAATGTAGAAAAAAAAATCATGATATAAAACAAGAGTTCAGAATAAAAGTCAGTTACATTCTACAAATGTAACTTAATTGCAATAATAAATTACATTAAAGGTCAGTTACATTTGTGGAATGTAACTGACTTTTAATTGTTATATATAACAATTAAAAGTCAGTTACATTCTACAAATGTAAATGACTTTCAGATATAATATAGGTTTATATTAGAATAACATGTTACTAACTTTTGAAAAACAATGTATATAGGTTTAAAATAATAGTTTGAAGTGTAACTAATTTTTGAATGTTACACAACCCTGTTGCTTATTTCTTTTTTAATGACGGTTCCAAGAAAACATACTCCTATATAAAAAATGATTTCGTAATTTATTTTGTAAGAAAAAAGAGATATTTTACCACGATAAAAGCTTTTCTAAAACTAAATCAGTTTCCATGGGACAATCAAAAAGTTTTTTTTTGTAACAACCAAGTAATAAATCTTTGAAATAATGTAAATAAAATGGATTTAACATTTAACACCAAATTCAATAATAAAAAATGAAAACAAATGCAAAACAAGAAATGTAACCCAAATCCCTCTTTTTTCTCTTATTAATATTTTCATCTTAATTTGAATTTGCCTATTTTAAAATTTGTCTTTTTTGAAAAATATATCCCACTCTAAAATTTGCTTA
Organism: Acorus calamus; assembly: GCA_030737845.1. Classification (NCBI taxonomy): domain Eukaryota; kingdom Viridiplantae; phylum Streptophyta; class Magnoliopsida; order Acorales; family Acoraceae; genus Acorus; species Acorus calamus. Next base: position 5,765,200 of record CM060874.1, on the reverse strand, counting down.
TTTCAAAATTTGAATTGTGAAATTCTTATGAATTTTTTATTTCAGTTATACCAAAACTTACCTAATTTACACAAAAATTAACTAAATTATTTTTTCATCAAAATTACACCATAACTTACCTAAATTACACCAAAATTACCTAAATAACATAAAAAAAAACGTTTCAATTTTTTTTATTGCAGTACGCAAGAATGTGAAAATTTTAGTTTCTTCCTTCAATAAATGTAAGAAACAATTAAACAGAATGTAGTAGTATTGCATAAATGTAAATATAACAATCTTATGATTGTATAACTGTGCTGTATAAATATAACAATAACTTCTATGTAGTAGATTCCTCTGCAAAAACAAATAAAATTTTTTTTTGCTCTTCAATGGCTGTTTATATTGTAATGTAAAAAATGTAACATTTCCATAACAATACACCTGTAGTTGACTGTTACATTTATAAATGTATAAATAATTACATGTATGAGATTGATTTTACATTACATCAAATGTTTAAACAATTTGAAAACAGATTCCCTCTTTAATAGTCAGTTATATATTATAGAAAATGTCAAACACTTTTTTCACTATATGTTATATTTAACAAAACATTTGTATTTCTTACATTTATAAAATATAACAAAAATGTAACAATGACTTGTGTAACTTGTGTTACATTTATGAATGTAACAAATATAATATCATTTTTCAAGGTTAATGAGCCGAAGATAAGTACCCTGCGAACCACAACGTAATCACTGACAGAGAGACTTAATTCGCCATCTGATTGAGCATGGAATGGATGTAGTATCTGCATGAACATCAGATTCATCAGAACACGGACAAATTTGAAATTAAAAATATAATGAAGTTCTAATTAGAGAAACCTTTGTAAAAAATAAAAATAAAACTGAACCATCTTCATATATTTAGTGAAAAAAAATGATAAATTTCAAAACTACCTGTACAATATACGTTTCTCCTGAGACTCGCATATGAAATCAATGTTGTAAAATGTTCTAGACGCGAGTTAGGTGATTGAGCAGAAACTGAGGATTAATCAAGAATTAATCATTCATCTTTATAATAATAAATATAAGCATAATTGAAATATACATATAATAAATATTATATATATAATCAGTTTAGGCTATAAAATAATAATACAGTAACGTCAAAATAAAATTAATAATATAAATATAATTGAAATAACTTTAAAAAACCTTAATTAATAGATATAAAATAGGGAAAATGATTAAAAAAGTTTCTCAAGATTTAGAAATACCCAAATCAACTATTTTTTAAAATTATACCTAAAAAACTCTCATTTTGCAATTTTGGAAACACAAAAGACTAATCTATAATCTACCCTTATATAATTAGATCCTTATTACATTCCATATCTTTTAAATTTATTAAAATATTTCACCCTCTTAATTTTATTAATATATTTTACACATTTTCATGTAGATCAATTTTTTTTATTGTAAATTCTTTGTGATTAGATGGATTTTGTGAAATATGTACCAATATAATTTGAGTTTTTGATAATGAACTCCATTAAATATTGATGTTTTTTTTTAAAAAAATGGATATGTACTAATGATATCCTAAAAATACGTAATAGCTAAAAAATAAAAAAATGTCAATAAAGATTTAGAATACTAAAATATCATCTGTTGCATTGGGGCACAACCCAGATTTAAATTACATATTACGATTATACACAATAAAAAATAATGAACAATATCATGCAAGATATATATAAGAAACACATAATATGATATATAATAACAAAACCTCTAAGATGATTGATTTTTATCATATATAGAGATATTGTTGTTTTATAGGAAAAATATATTTTTAGTGTTAAATAAAGAGAGATATTAAAAATTTAATTTTATAAAGGCAGATTCGTCTTTTGTATTTCTAAAACTGTGAAATGAGATTTTTTTAGATATAATTTTAAAAGATAGCTGATTTGGGTATTTCAAACTCTTAGGAAATTTTTTTGATCATTTCCCTTATAAAATATATAAAATAATTTAATATGTAAATAAAAAAAATAGCTAGACGTTAAGCATTGCGGATTTGAACCGCCTAGGCGAGGCATTAATTGAGGCCTAAAAGAGATTTATTGGACATTGTGTGACATACAGTTTTATTCTATGGTAGCCAATGGAACGGTGCCACTCATGTAACCAAATTCTTTTTTGAAAGGATTTGATGTTATTGGAATAATGTACAGGGGCAAGATAAGAAACCCAAAAATTTCTTTTTCTAATATGACTCTCAATTTGTTTAAAGTTTATCAAAATATCATGTATACAGGCCATTAATGGCTTTTAGGGGACATCATCCCTTCCTCATTACCCCCCCCTAGGAAATAAATAAACACAATTTTTTTTTTACCCACAGCTAATCAGCATGGAATTTTGAAGATAAACTGCAATTGAGTTTAAAACATTGATTTCTTGGCAAATTTGCGTAGGTGGAATCATGGAAACATTAATGGGGTTTTTGCACCCCCGAATATTGGTTATTTATTTTTATGCCACCATATAACCTATTTATTTTAGCACCATTAAAAATTTACTCTCATTAAATACCTTTATTCATTTTATTTTTCATATTTACTCTCATAAAATACAATATTTGTTTTGTATCATGGAAAATTATATTTATTTTTAAATCCATCTAAAATTTAAAATAGCATGTACATTATTTTATAAAAATATATAAACATCATTAGATGAGGTTTATTTGTTTTAACAAATTAAAGTATGTGCGAATTGCATGTGAAACTGTCTCGCGTCTTGTCCTTAACATTATTCTTAGTTAAACATTAGTTTATGTGGTTAGACAAATATTCAATTTTGGTTATGGTTTAGTATCCCTTACAACCTCACTCAAACTTGATTTCATTCATCACCACATATGTAGTTATCATAAGTTTTGAATAAATTAATAACAAATTTGTTTATTTGCATTGTGTTTTTAATCTTTTTTCTGGTATAAAAAATAACATTAATTTGTTGAATTTACATAATTAATTCATATCCCATGTCGTGACCTTTAATTTATAACTGTTATGTGTTTAAGTTAATCAGACATAATAAATTGATCATAATACCCTCACTCTCAAAGCCAAAAAGCCGGAATCATAAATGCATGCGCAATACGTGTGAAAATTGAGGTTATGGGAAGGCTTTTGCGAAAATTGAGCTTCTACAAAATATACATCTGATGGGAAAACAGAGAAAGAGGGGGAAGAAAACAGAGTTGGGACCTGAAAGAAATCCAAGAAGGAAAAATACATAGATGCACCAGAATTCAATGGGTGGATGAGATGATGTAGCTTAAGTCAATATTGCTTGATATATTGAATGCATATGTTGTCAATCAACTCCAGATCATCGGTCTTCCCCATAATATATCCAAATGACTACAACAAAAATAAAATACACCACCAAGATAGTTTTTAACTACTTCCATAAACAATCATAAACAATCCCATCATGTACAATCATAAATACAAACAAGTTAAGGGTCCCATATTTACTAACTTTCTACTGAACTGGGGGACAACCATCATGCATGATTCTGGGCTCTGTGGGGCAAGATGCCAGCTTTCAATGGTCGGTGGTGTTATTATCCCTCCATTGCAACCCGTTCATGTTATTCTGCTTGAGCGTGAAATACATAAGCACAACCATGAAAGACACCCTGGCATCCAACATAGCACACATCACATAATTATTCCTAGCCCACTAACCCCTGTGCCTCTAGTATATATAGATGTTGAAGAACAACCCCATTGAAATCCATGAAATGTTGATGTGCACACACATGCAATTGATGTTGCCGTCATCCAACGAAGATCGAGAAGATGATATACTAAAATTAAGAGGTCTTCCAGACGATGCTGTCCTCCGACAAAGAATGGCATATCAGCACAGTCCTCGGCTTCACATGCAGCATCTGAAACGATATGTGCTTCGCATCCCACCCCGACGTGTCACTGTGACACACCGCCACCACCTTCGCCTTGGTCCCATCATCTCCAACGAAGGGCACCACGTAAGTCCTCGTCCCTTTGAGCGAGTGACAGAAATAAGTCAGGTATGCGTACGTCTGTGGGTCACAGTTCACCGTCTTCGCATACCCAACCTCTTCCGCCGTCCTTGCCACAATGTTCCACTTGAACGCCCTCTTCGACACTCTCCGATCCTCCAAAACCGTCTCGCTTGTACCCCTTTGTTTGTTCCGAGCTCGGACATGGCGAAGTCGATTATGGACTCGAGAGAGGTAGCACAGAGCTTTTCCTCGGATTTAAGGGCTGGGGCCTCGCACTGTTGGAGGGTTTTCTGCATGAGGAGGGCGATATTGGAGTTGGGTTTGATGGAGAAGCCAGAGAGGGGGTTGGGGAGGTCGGCTGTAGAGAAGGGTATGGATTTGGCCTTGCTTTGGGGGAGGAACGACGCGGAATCGGTCATTCTTTTGGTGAGTTAGATGTGCATGCACATGCCGGGTCTTTTGAGATCGTCTTCAAGGAAGAAGAGAGTTGCATCAGGTACTTTTTGAAGAGAAGTGAAGTCTTTCCTTTCGACGTAGTTGTTGTAACCATTGTTACCGTTGTTGTCAATGACCACACTTGCGCTGTAGTTTTTCTTGGCTACACATAATTTTATGTAGGACGTATTAGTTCGTTGTTATATACAGTCTCATCTGTATTCATGTAAAATTCAACATACAAGCACACACAAATTTACTTGTAGAGAAATTCAATTTAACTCTTGCTTTTAAAAAAAGAATTCCATGGTAGATGTACCATCACCTGAGTGGTGAGCATTGATTGTAGAAGCATTTTCATATAGTGCACCAACTTGAAATCACCAAGAAATATGATTGTCAGGGTGAAGTAACTGTACATCTTGAAGGCAACATTGGCAAATGGTCTCCATGAATACAAAATCAGGCATGCACAAATGTTAAACAAACTTAAATTAGAAAATGAATATGAAACAAACCTTACACTATCATATTCTTATAAGATAAAAGATTATAAATACACTTACAATAAAGAAGTTAAAGACAATGCATTTCTCTTCCATTATAAGTTATAGTTTGGTGTTATAGTTTGGTGAATACTTCTTGGATAAACACTGTCCATCAATGCCTTTCTTTTTTATAGCCATCTTCTCTTACGGATTTCAAATGGTTTGAAATCCAAATGTCACTTTTTCTTGGTTTTTATTTTGTTCATTTGCTCAGTAGAGCATCTTTTCTTTTGGTGGAATAACTTTAATTATAGAGCATATTTTTTTATTTGATATTTTTTTAGAATCTTCAATCGTGATAGAAATGGTGGACCTTCTTTAATGTAGAGGGGTTTAAGGCCTCGCATGCCTGCCTAAATATGAAAAAAACTATTTGCACCTTAACAATTGAAAAATAATTAAAAATGGTCCTAGATCTTTCATTTTCCCACTTTTTATTAGTGTTGTTACAAATACTATCATTCAGTACTTTCAAAACACAAAGACTCATCTATATATACTACATAATCAACAAAAAAAAGACACGTGTAATCAAAAGAGATGTATCGAGTGCCTTTGCAATTTTAGAGACCTAGTTATAAATATGAGAGATCTAGGAGTCTATTTGCAAATGTCTGGTTAAAGTGTTTGGCAATAATAAGAAAGAGTTGTCAGGGACCTAATCATAAATATGAGTGACCTGGGGGTCTATCTGCAAATAACCATGGTTAAAGTGGTTCCGTAAAAGAGTTGTCAGGGACCTAGTCATAAATATGAATAATCTGGGGTTCTATATGAAAATAACCAGAGAGGGGAGTGAGTGGTTAGAGTTGTCAGGGACCTAGTCATAAATATGAATGATCCGGGGTCCTATATGCAAATAACCAGGGGGGTTGGCTCATTGTCTTATTCGGAGTCCATTCTTCATGAATGATCCGGGGTCCTATCTGTAAATAATCAGGGGGAGTAGTTAGAGTTGTCAGAGACCTAGTCATAAATATGAATGATCCGGGGTCCTATCTGCAAATAACCAGAGGGGGGGGGGGGGTTGGATCGTTGTCTTATTCGGAGTCTATTCTTTTAATAGGACTCTTATTACATCCCGTTTGAGAAACGGAATAGGCTAGTATAAGAGTAGTATAAGGGTGATATAAGAATGGATAGGGAAAATAGTTGTTTGTAGGGTATAACTTGGTATTACTAAGCCAGTTTAAATGAGTATAACAATTCTAAGTAACCCATATGATAAGCTATACTCACTTTATCTATTCTCATGGACCCACATGTCAAATCAATTTTTTACATCTTATCACATCAAATCACCTATCAGTACCTCTTATACATCAAATGGCCCACATGTCAAATCAACTTTTTTACACTTTATTTATATTTTATTCTTTATCAATCAAACAACTTAACATTTATTCTTACGTTTTTCAATAAGAATAAAAAAAGCACAACCAAACAGAAAATCTCTTATTCATGTAGATTTGTTATCTATACTGACATAATTATCTATCCAGAATAACTCAGTTCCGCTATCCAAATGGAGACTTAGTATATAGATATAATAAATCATCTTTCAAAAATTGCTTTTTGTGATGATATATAATGAATTTTGAGAATGAAGTTTAAATTAATTATATATATAAATGATGCAAAACATATTCATGGAGTTTTTTTTGTATTTTGAGTGATTTTCTCCAAATCCCCCTTAATAAAACAATGGGCTTGCTATGAATGAAGGGATTTAGTGGGAAGCATCTTCAATGAGAAAAACTGAAAAGTGATTTACTTTGTGGGTAAATTAAATGGGGGTATCAATTACTCTTTTTATTTTCCCATGCCATCTCCTATTATTTATCATTGTACTATATCATATTCATCTTCTAAGAAGTCTTATATGTCGCAATTTCCATGACACTCCTTAATTTTGGTCCTTGTAAACTTGTGTCCACATGCAAGCCCCCTTGTTATGTCTCGAAGCAGCCATTTCTATAATAACTGCAATAGTCCCTGGTCCTAAAATCATTTTTGATATGTTATAATAAATTAATATGATATATCATTAAAGATGTTAATAAAGAATTATGCATACACACATATAATATCTACAAAAAAATGAGATTTTAGTAAATATGTAATTATACAAAAGATATGTCATATAATAAGGGCAAAAGCAATGAATCAATACACTAATAAAAGATAAAGACTGAATGGTGGTACATTTGTATCTCAAATTCATAATACAATAATAAAAGATAAAGTGCACTTCTTAGTAGTGCTACATACAATGGTATCTAAAAACACTTGGACAAGATTTTTTTTTCCTGAGGATACGATAAACAATTGCTATCCGGAGAATGTAATCATTGAAATAACACTTGGCCAAGTTACTGGTGATATTCCCAACATAATAAAAATAATCTTATGCACATGACGATTTTATACTAGGCCATCTCATTTTTCTACATGTCCTTTTAAGTATTGACAATACATAACAGTGTTTTTTTTTTTTTTTGGTATATATTCGACAATAAATAACAATTGAATGGACATAATGCAAAGGAAATCATAGCCGAAAAATGTACCATGAACCACTTCTAAATTCCAACTGAGTGGCTTTATTTGCATGGGTTTAAGTATGTTTTCCTTGTTACAGACTCCGTTCGAAATCTGTTTGGAAAGAGTGATTTTTGTATAAAATATAGCTTAATAAAATTGGATTGTTTGAAAGCTTTTTTTTTTTTATAAATATTTTTTGTACTAAGAGCTGAAACAAACTTTTTAATTAAAAATTTTATTTAAAAAATATTTAAAAATACATTTAGTATTTTTGATTTGCACAAAAGAAAAAGCTAATGTGAATGTGTTTCTAAATGGCCCGTATTCTGTTCATAGTTTTTTTTCTTCTTAATAATAGTTTATTAAATTTCATGTCTTTCTAAAATTTTTTGAGAATATTTTACTGAAAAGCTAATGAGAATATTTTTTGAGAATATTTTACTGAAATTCCACATGTAACACCATTAGTTTCATAAAAAAACCCTATAATATATGGAATTTTGGTCGGTTTAGGAGTTTATATCTTTAGATGGGTTCTTCTAAGTTTAATTACATGCGACAACTTAATATTGCAGCTACTAATCAAACTATATGATAAAACATGTTCAAATTAAATATTAATATAATCTCATGCTATAATCTGCATCAATGAGAAGCATAGAGCCCATGTATATGTATATAGGTCCCTTTTTATGAAACCATGTCATATAGTCTTGTTCATAAATCATAATCCTTCTAGTCTCCATCCAGCATGTATGAACTTGTTAAAATATTAGTTTAAGTTGAATTTAAACTTAGTGTTTCAAATTTTAAATTGGTGAATTTCAATTGTAAACTTGAATGGGCTGATTGACTTGTTGCACCCTCTCTCCATTTAGTTGGTATTGTTATTTAAGATGGATTTATTTTACCACACAAATTAATTAGATATTCAAATTAAATAATATTTAGCATAAGATGATAAGTTATATCACATGTGTTAAAACTATTCTTCACATAAATGTTATATTAAAAATCTTATTCCCTATCTATAATGGAAGCTAAAAATACACCCCCCCCCCCCCCCCCCCCCCCGGTTTAGGGTGTAGAATAACCCAAGAATGAGGGGGAATAGGTAAAAATAATAATAATGTTTGTTTAGCAAGTACAAACCTTGATGCTAGCTATGTTGTTTAGATAATTTAGCACATGTCCTAATAACTATTTTACAGGGGGGTTAAAATTATTATCAGGATTTAATCATGTTTAAAGAGTTGTAAACCTGCAAACCATTGCATTTTAACTGTCTATGATGAATTCATTTTTATTTGTAATCTAGATAAATATGTAACACTAAATCGGAAAGGCTATTTAATGTAACCTTGTGGTCCTATAACAACATAAAAGGAAAGCAAAACAGAGAAACATGTAACACTGATGTAGGCAACAAGACAACAACTTTCCTTCTTGTGATTTTAATAAAAATATACAATAAATCAGAATATACTGTCAGAACTTCATGGCTGTAGCTATCAATAAAACATAACTCATCACATGCAAAACATAAAGGCCTGCATAACTCGATGTGAAATTGACCCAGGAGTAATCATGCAATAGTAATCATGAATACAACATGCTTATACTTTCACGAAAAGCATAACAAGGAGAGAGTCGCCATAAGTGGTGCCTCTTGTAATTGTATTTAATTACTTTAAGAAGGGGGAAAGATCTAATCATAAGTACCCTTGACTCATGGGTCAATATCCTCTTCATGAAAATGGGGGACCACTTTTATTAAAATAAATAACTATCATTATAATATTTTTTAATGCAACTGGAACCTTATTTTGTGGTGGTCCCCACCCAACAAGAACATGTGATATATATTGTAAATTTAAGATATACAAGGAAAAAAAAGATAATATCCAAAAAAATTTATTTAATATATAAAAAAACAAATATATATAAACTCCCTGATCTAATTTAACATAGAAATAAAAACTTGATAGAGTTATCAACGGCAGGGATATACCTGAAGTCTTGAGATTACCCCCAAAGGGATTGGTATTAAAGCAAAGCCAGGCCTCCAATGGTGTTGAAGTGTTGTTTCCCAATTCCATGCAAGTCTTTCAATTAAAACTACTATTTGTGTATAATTGGCACCACAAACACAGGGGGGAGTACAAGATGACTATTAAGGAATGAAGTTTTAAATGCTAGTTCCACAAGAGAGTGAGAAAAGGCACATGGTTTCCAAGGCTGGTCCCCCCTCACACGGTTTTTCACGATGCTGAACATGACATGTGGTTATATGAATTTTATGAACACGTATCAAATTTAGATTGGTGATTAATAAAATTGATGGATCCAATCTTGAGAAAGACTGATGTTGTTTTGAATTTGGGAGTTGTGATACATAGTTATTTTTTATAGTCTCAAATGCACTCTCATAACTTAGTCATTCAACAAGATATAAACCTCATTAGATAAAGTATATAACTTATTAATTTTTTTATATTTAATTTAAAATGGAGCGATTTACAATTTTCATCAAAATATGCATATCATTAGACAAGATTTACGATTTAAAAAAACTAAAACATTTGATGATTTAGAGTTGTCTCTAACATTATCCTTTGAATTCATTGAAGTAAACTATGCCATTGAAAGACTGGTCTCTTGTAAAGTTGAAGACCATAAAAAGTGTGTGGGCGTGAGTGGATTCTGAAAATGATAGGGTTGCTTCAAATAGGAGACTACTGCATGGGAGGCATCATTTTTTTTCTCATTAATGCAAAAGAAAAAGAAAAAATAAAATTATGTTATCACAGCCATCTTTGTGATGGAGTTTTTTTTTTAGTGAAACTTTTCTCAATAGGCAGCCTGTACAAGGAAATTCGCTTTGATGAAACAAGAGGTGCAGTTTTAGGGAAAAAAAGTTGTTCGGTCTCACATGTTGTGGTCCCAACTCCCAATGCATGCACATTTTTTTTGTACACACATTTGGTACAAGATTTAAGTATCAAAACAAATGTGAAAGAGGGACAATGTGACTACTTTTATGGGATGTTCAGATACAAAGAGAACCAGGTACCATTTATAAGTATGTGAAGTGTTGCACCTTCGGGACCACGTACAACATAAATGCAAGACCGACACAATTAAGGTATATACATAGATAATGTTGTAATTGAGTTAATTAAATCATAATATTGATGTTAAACATCCTCCTCTCACTCACCACTGGGACCATGCACACACACATCAATAGTTTGCTAACATGCATCTTAATTCTTACACAGAAAATTTAGAAGGTGGGGGAGGTAAGGTGTGCATAAGAAATGCACTAACAGTTTCCCATTTTTGCGTGATCATGTGCAAAATTAAGTCCAGCTTTTGCATGCTCATGTGCAAGGCAAAGGTGAGCCAGACACATACAGGTGATGTACTTTAGTTTCACGACAACAATAGTTTCACACTTAATTTTTTGCAAGTTCATAGTAAATATAGTTCTGGTACATAAATATTAAATAAAGAGTTTGGGAAAATCACATTTTATACATATATAATGCGTGATCTTGCTCTGATTGCTTTCATTTTAATATAATTGCAATAATTTTTTTAGGAATTGAAAGACCCGTGACTGGACCCGTGACTGCAACAATAGTCCCACACCTTCAATGTAGACACAATTAAGTTAATTTTTACTTTAAATACAAGAAAGACCATCTTTTCCATGTTTCTTTTTATAATCTAGCACATACTGCTGCAATTTCTCTGTTCTTTGAATACAAAAAATTATGAACAGACCCTTGTTATGGATTCTGAAGGATCAATCCACATCCGACCCGGGACCGGATACTCTGCTCTCCAATTTTATACTATGATCTTGCTCTTGTTTTAACGTGGGATCGCCACGTATCATGGCCCATATCGGACGGATGAAAAAAAGAAGAGAGTTTCTGGTGGACCCCACGTTTTCTTTTCATTTAATGCACAGTGCAATCGTATGAAACCCCACCAAACCATTTCATCTCTCCTATTTGTTTTACAAGCCGTGGGCCCCACAATTCTTTTTTCATTTTGATCTTCTTCTTTCTTTCACCAGGCTTATTTTGTGGTTTCTTGCAATATTTTTTTTTTGTTTTATTTGTTCATTTGGTCCTTAAACGAGATAAAATAAAATTTAAATGTGATATTTTAAGTTAAAACAAAATACATAACATGATATATATAAATTAGTCTCAATAATACATAACATAATACATAGAGTACTAAAATATCAAATTTGAATTTCATTTTAAGACCAAATAAATAAATAAAAAACTCTACTGCCTCGTTTGGCTAGTGGAATAGGGGTGGAATATGGGAGGAATTGAGAAGAATAAGGCTAAAAGTGTGTTTGGGTAGACGGAATAAGAGGGTATATCTATGTGGAATAAAGAAAGAATAAGCTGGTATTTGTATTTCAAGTCCACCTATGGAATTGTGTTATTCCTCCACTGGAATAAAGAGATTCATCTATCAAATCACATATCATCACATTAAATCACATGTCATCACCTTTTATACATCAATGAAGCCCACATGTCAAATCAACTTTTTACACCTTATTCTCATTTTATTCTTCATCAATCAAACACTCCAACTTTTATTATTACGTTTTTTAATGAGAATAACGAAAACACAATTAAACACAAAATTTCTTATTCCATTGATAAAGTCAACAATTCATGAAATATGTATAAATCCCAAAATAATTTATACATCTATCCAAACTGACCCTACATAAAACCCCGTACACCTACCTAAACAAAATAAGTCTCCAGTGAAATAAAGAAGACCCAAGAAAAACAAAATTGCGGGCCCGCAGCTTGTAAAAACCAAAAAGAGAAATAAAAAGGTTTTGTAGGGTTTCATTCGATTGCACTATGTGCATTAAATGAAAAGCAAACGTGGGTTTTCATCCGTCCGATATCGGCCATGATACGTGGCGACCCCACGTTGAAACAAGAGCAAGATCATAGTATGAAATTGGAGAGCAGAGGATCCCCATCAGACCCATATAATCAATTCACAGGCTAGAGGGACCCGTTTTGTTTCTGTTTTTGTTTTCCTGATCTACCTAAATGTTAATAAATATATCAACTAAACAGACTCAATGCTATTTCTTTTGTAGCTCTATCTATTTGAATCTTTAACCTGTCATAGTCTAAACAGCGCAATGTTTTTAAGTGTGTCCAATAAGGCAATAAGGCAATAATAAGGCAATAAGGCAATAAATTAAATTAAGGATTTATAGTTTTAAGTCTCTATAACATGTCTATTCAGGGATCAATCCCTTCTTTTTTTTAAGTCCCCAAATTCAATAATAAAAAATCAAAATTCAATAATGAAAAATCCTCAAAATTTGCTTATGTAATCAATTCTAATTAGACAGCTAAGACTATAAGAAAATACAATATCGAATTGGGTGGGCATATGCATTGTTGAATAATACTGAAATTGTCACTGAATATCTAACAATGCAAATGCATTTTTGGATTTAGATATTTCACCAAATATTTCGTCAAATATCAAAATGCTTATAAAATTATATAGACATTTTGTTGAGGGATTAATAAGAAAAAAAATGTTTGAAGTTGAGGACTTAAAATGAAATATGAAGAAGAGAGAGACTGATAACTAAATAATATAGTTTACAGGTTAAAAATAAAATCACATTTCATAAACTAACAGTGTATGAACGGACGTTTGACGGAGGGACTGAAAACCAAATAGGTTATTAAATTTAGGGACTTAAAAAGAAATATAAAAAAATGGATCGATTCCTAAATAGGCACGTTTACAGGTACTTAAAACTAAAAATAAACTTCACAAATCAACTAAAATATATGTTAGTCCTCCTTTTAATACTTTTTAGATGAAAGATTCTTGTTCCACCCCACATAACTTTCATTAGATCGTTCAGCCATGATTCATGAACTTCCATACATAATTTTGGGTCCCTGGAACATCTAGATTTATTTTAGGTCACCAGACCTATTGTATATTATTTATGAGTCCGTCTATTTGAAAGTTGACAAGTCCATCATTATATTTGTCATTTTTATCCCTTTATATGTACTTGGTTTTGTACCATGTGACTGTAAATCGGACGGATACGAATCAGATAGACCTATATCTGTATCCGTATTCAAATTAAATATCCAAAAAAATATCCATGTATCCAACGGATATTGAAAGTAAGTATCCGTATCTGAATTCAGATTCGGATTCAGATACGGATAATTATCCAAAATATCAAAAAATTCAAAATGACTATGAATTTATTAAAATATCCAAAGATCCAATATTCAAAAATAAAAATTATATATTTAATATTTAAAATATGTAAAAAATCTAATAATTAACTAGTATAAAACATAAAATTGAAAGTATATACATTAAATATTACATGCTTTAGAGTAAAAATAAAAATAAAAATTCATATTAATAAAAAAATATAAATAAATAAATAATAATATAATAATATTTCCGGATACATATTTTTCAGATCAGATATAGAAATATCCGTATCCGATCCAAAACTTTTCGGATACGGATAGTTTTTTTCAAAAACTGATACACATTTTTTTAGATATCAGATGTTTTCTGAATTTTTGGATACGAATTTGATTCGGATACATATATTTTTTCAGATAATTGACAAGCTTAGTGGAAACACAACCCGATTCATTTCACCTCTTCACACACACAGTTCTCTCCTGATGGGGTGGGTTGGGTCTTCTGATGAGTGGGAAACGCGGGGTGGGATTGATATGCCTCGCAAAGTGGTGAATCCGTCTTTTAGTTTTTTTAATAAATAAGGTGGGGTGGGGTGGGTGAATATCTGACGGGGTGGGGTTCATCAAATCCTATAAAAATGGGTAAACCAAGACCACTCTCTCTGTGTTATCATGTGAATCCTGACGCATCTCAAACACCAAGCAATATAAATACATAATGTTAATTTAAAAAAATAACCCTGCAAAGGAAATAAGGAACACCTTTGTCAGATTAACCAAATATATGAAACATCAACGTTCGTAATTCAAATGCTATCTTTCTCAAAGGGCTGGCAGGTCGTTTGGACCTCCCTTCCATAAACCTATTAGAGCTACTGGCCATTGAGAAAGGCATTTGGCTAGCTATTTTCATTGGTGCCTCAAATTAAATTGTGGATTGAATCAGATTCCACTACTGCTCTTGCTTGGGTTCATGGCAAAGGCAATGTGTCTTGGACAGCCTTTCGTTCCATTAGAAGGATTAGTGAGGGCCTCCGGCTGCTGCAGTGTTGAAAAACATCCCACATTCACGAGGAAGACAATTCCCCCGCGGATCTATTGGCGGCCTACCAATCCTCAAGGGACAAACAATCCTTAACTAAATGCAATTATGGGAGGAACTCAAAGCGGCCATTGAGCAAGATCGACAGATGAACGGACTCCCACGAAAATCTTAGATCATTCCCTCTGTTTTGTATTTTTTGCAAATTGTAATGTTTGATAAAAACAGGGGATAGGGACCAATCAGGGGCAGTCAATCTCTTTGGTTGCTACCTACTCCTTCCCATCTCCTCTGTTTATTTTGCTTTTTTTTTTTTTGTAAGAAATGTGTATTCTGTACATTTCCAAATATAGCAATACAACTCTTTGATTACCAATAAAAAAAAACATTGGTATATATTGATACTACGACCCCATATACCATTTTTATTATTGATTTTTTTGTGGTATATTTTGTTTGTTTTTTTGTTTGCAGTTAACTTCCTTCTCAACTAAGAAATGAGAACCAAGTCTTCTCCCTCTCTATACAAAGACACACAAGACACATATCAAAAACCTATTGGGACCACAACCATCAGACTTAATTACCATTCCATGCGGGACATTGATAGTATTTAAGAAACTATGAAACATCAGAGCTATGAACATTAATACAATATTACTAATTATATAATTCATGAAAAACCTTTTGTGAGATGTTTGAGAAGCATAGATGACCTCTAGTGTACCATATATGGGGATCAATCAGCATGCAATGCAACACTAACAACACTGTTAATTAGAATAACTTGAGGTTTGTTAGGTGAAGTCCAACTTCCCTCCTCCTAAATACTGGCCCTTTTATCTTCTCCTCTACATCAAATCAACTATGGCTAATCTCATCTCTGTTTTCCAGGTTTTCAAACTATCTACTAACAACTCACATGCACCAACCTCCTCCCCCTCCTCCCCCTCCTCCCCTATATATATACCCCCATTGCCCCCCTTTAATTATCTCCTCATCCTCCCTTGTATTTCCTTTCCTTTCCTTCCACCACCTCTGCTCAAACTATGGCTAATCTTCTATCTGTTTTCCAGGTTTTGGTTTTTGTGATGATGATTTTGGTTGCTTCACCATCCCAATTGGCCCCTCCTGCCACTGTCACCTCGGTTACCCTGGCAACCGGCAACCGCAACCCCTCCGAAATTTGCTGCGGATCAATCCCACGCCCATGCTGCTATGCGACGGTCTCCACCGCCGCCGCCTCCGCTTCCCCTCCGCTCAAGCTGGCTCCAATGGAGCAAACCCACGACCCCCGCAGATCTTGCTGCAAACCAATCCCACGCCCTTGCTGTTTTGCGTAACTGTGTGTACTGTGTCATTCATGTGTGAAACTTGTTGTGTACTTATGTTCTATTTTTATATTTGAACTCTTATGTGTGTGCAGTGTACTTCCTGTGTGTTGTGCTTTGTTTTGTGTACGTGTGTTCTGTTTTTATATTTGAACTCTTATGTGTGTGTACTACTATGTGTTGTACTTTGTTTTGTGTTTTGTGTGTTTTTAAAGTTTGAAAATCTTTAATTTATCTATGCTTTATTATTATTGTACTGTTATTATGTTTCGGTTGTCCAAGGAGAGGTTGTTCAAGGAGAAGTTTAGAAAGAGAGATGGACTGAATAGCATGGAGCACCTAAATAGATAAGTTTCTCTCTCTTTTTTCTTTTCATTTCTTTCTCTAGCTCTTCATGTGTATGCCTAACTCATTTGTATCTTTTCCTGTCGTCCAATATTGCAGATTGATGTTCTAGCCTTTCAAGCTGTTCAAAGGAAGAGTTTCGGATTGTTTTTTGGTCTTAAATGTCTGTGCATTTCTAATCATAATTTTCTAATCATATTTTGAAGTTCAAGCAACAAATATATAAATGATAGATTTTTTGTATATATTTACTTCTCACTAATTCGATTACTCATATACTGCAGATTGATTTTCAAGCCAGCCCACTCCAGAGGAAAAGTTTTGGAATATTAATTGTTGTCTGTCTTACTTTTTATTTTTAATCTTGATTTTGTATTTGGATTATGACAAAAAATATGGTCTTGCTTGTATTTTTAATCTAAGCCACAAGACTTCTTTTAGAAATAAATAAAATTTCACTTTGTCACGAGAGTTCACATGAATACGAGAATTGCTAACACATCTAATCCTTCCACTCTCTCTGCACTCTCAAACCCCACCGACCCAAATAAACCCTAAAAAAAAACCCTAATAAAAAGAGGTCCTCCTATGAAGAGATCCCAAATAAAAAAAAACCCTAAAAAAATCGCCCTGTAATGGTGGCGGAGAAGAGGTCCTCCTATGAAGAGATCCGCCAACGGACGATCGAGGAGAACAAGAAGAAGCTCGAGAAGCTCAACCTCACTCTTCTCACTAAGTCCCTCCGGGAGACTGCCTCTCCCAAGCCTTCTCCGGTTTTCTCTCTCTCTCTCTCTCTCTCTATTTACTACGAATTCGTGTTTTTTGAGGTACTTGAAGACTGATACATTGTTTTATGGGGTTTTTTTTTATAAAGGTGAAGCAAGTCAAGAAGCGAAAGATTGATGTGGGATCGGAGTCCTTCGAGAGGAGGAGGTCCGGAAGATTGTCCGACAAGCCAGCCCCCAATTATAGAGATGTAATGGATTCATGTTTTCTCCTTTTCATTTGTGTGCTTCGTCATTCGTGTTGTTTTGGTTTTGATTTTCGTGTTTTTTTTATAAAGGTCATTTTAGGCTTTTTCTTATGTTTCGGCTCCACCGAAATTAGAAAATCGACGAACAAGAAGAAACTGGTAATCTATATGGTATAAAGAAACCGTGTTTTTTTATTGTTCTTATATTTCCTAAAGTCTGGTATAAGAATTCAACAGAGGTGTTAAAATTTTATGGTCGTAAGTCGTAACAAGTGCAGTCAAGCTTTTCCATTTGCTTGGCTCCTCATGATTATCATCGTTTCATGTAATATCATGTATTCTTATTTATTGTGTTGCTTTAAATTGGATCGGCCAAATGCCCCTTATATTACTTATTATAGGTCCATCAATTCTGTAGTCAAGCTTTTACAATGCCAAAGGGATGAATGTTTCAACAATTTAGTAGGAGCTGGGAATTACATTCTAACCATAACATACTTATTATGAACTGGAATATGTTATTTCAATGTTAAACACATGCTTTCCTGTTATGAATTCCCTAATTGAGTTTTTTTTTTTCCATATTGCAGTCTTCATTATCTGATGACGTCTCTTGTTCCATTTGTTTCTTGGGTTATAATTTTGGTTTGATCTAATTTTTAGGTATACATAGTGCGACAAAGTGCTTTCGTTGAATCTAAAGCAGTAGCTTCGGCTCCACCGAAATTAGAAAATCGACGAACAAGAAAGAAACTAGTAATATTTGTGATATGTTTGAACTTGTGTTTATAATTGTCCCATATTATTTTATATTCAAAATGTCATCTGATCTGTAATAATCTAGGTTCAGCTAATTTAATGTATACTGCATTGAAATAAAATCTTTCATAATATTATATCTATTCACTCTTGTTAATCTTCTATGCTTCAGGTAACTGGCAATTGAGCTATTGTTTTGCTGCTCTGCTACTAACGAACTCAGGCATCGGAACTACCTTTGTAGCTTTAGACATGCTGAATATCAGATATTCACAACACTTTATATATATATATGTGATTGCTATGTAAAGCTGGTTAAGACAAGTTTCTATTGCAGTCATGGTAGCATATGCTGATGGTGGTGAATGAGAGAGCCATTGCATTGTAAACCATGTGAAGGTAGAATCAATTTTGGGATCGTGTGATTCTACTGACTATTGTGCATCTGTGATAGCCAGTTAACTTGATTTCCCATCTGTTTTTAAACCACTGCTTCTTGTAGCTTGGTTTTGCTGTTCAACCACATGAAGCATCAAAGTTAGCAACTGGTGGTTCATCTCATTTTCATTGAATCTTGAACATTTTTTTATATTTTGTAAAAGAAAGAGGGATAGAAAGATTCAGAGCCTCCGTTCTAACCCCCTTCCTGGCCTCTCTTTCTCTCTATCCTTACTTGGCCGCCTCCGCTCATTGTCCACCTGATTGTTTTTGTTTGTTGCACCAGAAAAAAAATGTCAAACAGGTTCATCTGTATGATGATGCTCAGAGGGGCTAAGCCATTTCAAGTCAGTGGAGAAATAAAAGAAACATTCAACTTATACACAATTTAAAGATGAGAAAATGAGCTCTTCATATGCAGGGACCTAATCACTGACTTCCTAGGAACCCATACTGCTACTTCAGTATCCATATAATCATACGAGGGTGAAATCAAAGAATTTAGATATTATCATTTATTATATAAAGGGCCAACACAATGTTTAACAATGTTTCAGATTACCATATATATGCAAACCCCCAACTATTACTTTGGATAGATGCACATGTACTGTCTTTATATATCACACCAAACACAATCATACAATACTGCAACCATCCAACTAACTGAGAAGACCAGATAACAATTAAAATAAACACACACCTCCATTGATGATGATTTCAGACCGCTTCACAAGATTTATAGAACATGAATGAACTTCACTCAACGAATTTAGTCGATTAAGCAGCAAGGACTATTATCACTATGAGTATGACAAACCAACACTAGAACTACAAATATCAGATCTCAATCAACAAAACTCACAACTCCAATGACAGCTTTCTTCCAATCTTACAAGTTTTAAATACAAGAAACCAACAACAATACATCCTCACTTCTAACAGTAAAAACATAGACTTGTTTCTGCAACCACTTCCAGATGCAGCTTTGCTGCATAGAAATTGCTCACCGGATCCAAATCTTTCATTCCTCATCCTTACAATATGAGAATTTGAGGAATGACAAATCTCCTAACCAGTTCACAAAACTAAGAAATTTTAATATTGCACAAGGTGGAATTTTATTTACCTTATTTCATCCCTTGAAAACAGTCAAGAAGAAAAAAAAAAAAAATACAAGCATGACTGCATTATCACACAATCTTACACCTACATGGACCAAAGCAACCACAACGAGAGAACACACAGACACAAACACACACATGAGAAACTTTGTGTTATTGGAATCACATCTTGGACACTTGAGGGACTGTTCTGGCTGGGGCCTCACCTTCCTCTCTTGCTGCTGCTGCTGCTGCTATGGATTTATCTTCTAGTGGTGGTGGTGTTGTGATGATTTGGAGCATAATAGCATGTCTTCTAAGGTGTGGGTTACCATGACCTGTTTGGATTCCAATACAACAACAATTAATATTATGAAACATCACAATAATAAAACATCATGTAAACATAATCACTAAATTAAAACAAACATTCATGATCACTTCATCATATCTAAATCCATTCAATGGCTATCCCAGATTCATACAAATCAAAACTCAACACACAAATCACAACAATACAAAAACAGAGGACCTTGAGTCCTTGTCTTGTGAGTTGTTACTTGTTAGAGAGGTGAAAGATTGTTTGACCATTGACATATATAAATCAACTGAGAAATAGAGGAAAACTCAACCATCCAACTAACTGAAAAAACCAGATAACAATTAAAATAAACACAGACCGCCGTTGATGATGATTTCCGGAGACCGCTTCACAAGATTTACAGAACATGAATGAACTTCACCCAATGAATTTAGTCGATTAAACAGCAAGGACTATTATAAGTATGAGTATGACAAACCAACACTAGAACTACAAATATCAGATCTCAATCAACAAAACTCACAACTCCTCATCTTAACAGAACATGAAATTGAGAACATGAAAAAAAAAACATGTCAAACAGCAACAACAGTAACAAAACACTATGAAATTCAACTACATTTGTCCCAACAAAAAGTGTCTTCAAAATCAGGCCCTCCAAAGCATAAATGACTTGCCATCTATACATCAAAGAACAGAAGAACCTCTTTAACAATTATAAAAAAAAACACAAATCATGTAGATGAAATTGAAAAATAAGATATGAAGCCAAGGAAAAAAACATCATTCAAATCAAAGATATGGGATATTTTTTGCTAGATACCTCACAAAATGGTAGAATTTTGGGTGTCTCTATATACCGCGGAGTCTTATTGTGTGTTTCGTGCTAATCTGAAATATATCAGTTGTATCAACAAATAATAAAAGACATATATAACAATCTGAACTGTGTGTGTTTAATTTAATCATACATTTCTTTCAACATCGGGCAACTACTTTTGTTATGCTTCACTTTCAACATCGGGCAACTACATTCCTTTTGTTAATTTAATCATACATTTCTTTCAAATAAATTAACCATAAACTATCCATAGATCACACAAGTTCAAAATGATTCAGGAATGGGGGTGGCTCACGACAGGGAGGACTCCCCGGAATGCCTTGGTCCTCTGTCAATTTTTTTTATTTTTGGGTCCTCTGTTGAAAAGCAAGCAACCAACAATTTTTTTTTCAAGCCTTGGTCCTCTGCTTCAAGCAAACAACCGAAATATAAAAGAAAAAACAAAAACAAAATTTGAAAGAAAAGGGAATCCATTGTTTCAAGCCATTGGAGTTTGACATCTATTTGTGAAATCTGACATGTTTAAAAGTTTTTTTTTGGTGAAATCTGACATGTTAAAAGTGTTAATGGCATGTTGTAACACATATGCTGA